>CM033475.1:239303986-239312638 GCA_019447015.1 Hymenochirus boettgeri
ATAGATAGATAGATAGATAATAGATAGAAACTACTGTAGTTAAAAGACTATTGAAATATTCCAGTACGCTATTAAGTGTTTGTCTTATAAACACAAAGAAACACATATAAACTAAACATTAAAATCCACTTTGCTTGTTTTTATATAATGCTATCCATTATTTATTGACTGTATTATTCTTCATATTGAAAAGATACAAGTGACATTGGTGATTATGATATTCGTAGTTACAGGCAAGAAGAGTCATCCCTCCGGCATTGCATTGAATAAGAAGAGTCTATTGATTTAAAAATGTCAAAATTCTTTGTGGGAGGGAGTAACTAAGAATCTATCTCCATTGCCAAATATAATAACTCCAATGTAGCTCGCACCCCCACGAACGTCTATATTTCTTTAACTCACCTGCACTATAATATATCTTCCCTCCATAGGGTAGTCGAGTAGAAATAGCACAACCGTTAAAATAGTGAATCATGACTAAAGTCAAGCGATGGCCAATGGTGTAAGCAGCTTTCCTCGAGACACTGACAAATATAGAAAGAAGGTTTTAATGTGCACTGTTGACCTGAGAAAGAGAGAAGTACATCCCCCGAAAGCTTGTCTGTAAAAATGAAACTGTGAGTCCATAATAAAAAGGAATCACCTTACTACAGTATCATCCTTAGTATATATACTGGACATCATGCCTACAACCATTTTATTTAAAGACACATGCAAATTGTTATTCCCATAGGAGAACCAAAACACATTGGCAATTCCAAGCAAAATATAACACATTTTTAGATGGAGAAAAAACATTGACTTACCGTATTGGGGCAGACAGATTGCTCTGAAACTTTTTTTGCCTTGCACTTGTTTATATACCTGTTTGGTTATTGAAAGAACCAATCAGGAGCGCCCCTGTACCTGCCCACAAACATTTCTAATCTTGTCATGCTGCTAGCAATTACCCATGCTGATAGTCAGATGAAAACCAAACTAAAAGATAAATAATTTAGTATAAGTAAACCATGGTAATGCATGAGTTATTATTGTCCCAGTAGCAGAAGGAAATTTAGTAGAGGAATTCAAATTTGTTATGAAATTGGCACAGTAGGGCAGTCTATGATTTGAAAGATATTTAGTGATATCTGTAAAAGATTAAATGTCCATATACAGGTCAATATTCCAAACGATACTGGACCTCCAATCAGAAATCCCATCTGTATCATATAGTCACTAGTGATGGCCCAGTTCGCAGATCCCGGATATGCGGTGGATATGCGGTGGATATGCGGCGGATTAACTCATTCGCGAACGGCGGATATCTTCGGATTTCCGGTTTTCCGCCTTCCAAACTTTTCCGAACCGCTTTTTTTCGAAAATTTTCAAAATTCTCGTATTTTCGAAAATACATGAAAATTTCGCTGAATTTTCCCATTTTTGGATGGAGCAAGCCAATTTTCGGGTCCGTATTTTCGAAGAAGCCTCGTATTTTTGAAGAACGGATTTTGCCGAACTTTCATTTTAATAGGTTTTTAAAGGGTTGCTCGTGGATTTTCGAATTCAAATTTTTTGAAATTCGCAGATTCTCCGAGCGGACCGGATTTTTCGTAGTTAGAACATCTCTAATAGTCACATGGATTTTTAATCAGATTTCAGGGGGACTTTGTAAATCATCGATTGCAGTTTTTGATTCCATTTCAGTGATTGAAATAAAATAAATCTAAACTGTGGATGACCCAACCTAAATACCAAATCATTGTGGTATTTCTCTATCGTTGAAGCAGGTGGGAATTAAACAGAAACCCCAATGTTCAAAATTTCTGCTTGCACAATGTTTAAACCAGTAAATATATTTTGCCTACAATTTTAGTCCATGTTCGAGCTTATTAAAAAGTAGCAATGTACATGTTTAAAAGCCAAATCATGATTGGACAATAATTGTAGTTTATATTGGACAATCCATTAATCAGCGAAGGTCTAGTCTGATTGCAATAAAGAGTTGGTTGTGGGTAATTGTAATGGCGTGATAGTGGTAACTCATATGGTACAGGTGGTTAATTGCATTTAGAAAACAGTGGCCTAAATGTTGATCTTGTTTTACAAGATTATAACTTTGCTTCATTTGTAGCACATTTTAATCCATTCACTTTCAACTGTATCTCTGTATGTTGGTAATGTTTGACGTTGGCATAAAATCTGACCGTGTGACTATTTTACCATTGGCTATTGGGGGCATTGTTGTCTCATACTACACAAGTAAGCAATATAGTGCAGCGTTTGATCAGTATTTTATGATTTGGCTTTTTATTAATGGATGCATTGTAAACTACAAAGTTCCATACATGGTTTTACTTAAATGGCAACGGTTTGGAAAAAATAACTTTGCCTATCTTAATCTAATATAAAATACATGTAAGTAGCATTTTGCTGCTTACATTTGTTGCTGCAGCCCTCAATATAGTACTTGTTTTGCTCGTCTCAGTATCCCCTCTCCCTTCCGAACAGACACCCGGACCCCTCCTTCCATCTGAACTGGCTTCTTTGAAGTCAAGCATGCTCAGTAAGGATATCTCAGTACTATATTAAAGTACTTAGATAGGAAATTTCCCAGCATGCAAAGCACAATACCAACGGTCATCATCCAGGTACAGCAAAACTGCACCACAGCGAAGAGTTTATGAAAATAAGGCACTGACTGACAGCTGAAATGTAAGATGGTTCAGACGGGATTTTTAAAGAAATAGGGGACAGATTAACAAAAAATGGTACAGTGATAATAAAGAATAATAGTTTCAGTAATGTGGCAATATATGTGGGTGTTATATAACTACACAACAATATCCATTCCATCCCTATTTATTCGCTCTAGAATTGAACCCCTACCACAATGATCCAAACACATAAATCAAAAAAGGCTTCTGCATCAACCAATATGAAGAACGTCAAGGATTATATGCAGACGATATTATAATATACTTAGATAACACCAAAAAATCACTTAACACGATATTCCAGGTGATCAATACCTTTGGCCAACTCCGGATTAACCATAAATTGGGACAAATCTGCTCTCTACCCAATGGACAGCAACACAACCCACACAGCACCACAACCTGGCACCCATACCTATCGTAAAAATTTAAAATACCTAGGGGTTACCATAATGAAATCCCCCAACAATTCACTCTAAATATAGCCCCTTAATGATTAGCTCTAATCAAAACACTGGCATGGAAATCCCTCCCCCTCAACTTATGGGGTAGAATCCAACTTACAAAAAATTTCCAAAAATTTTATTTATGGTCCAGCACTCCTAACATATATACCCCAGTCTTTTTTAAAAGATTGAAACAGTATAATAACCTCTTTTATTTGGAACAATAAAAAAACCAGATATTAACCTTGCTAAACCCCAGGCACCAAGGGATATGGGAGGATTAGCCCACCTAACCTACAGTTATACTACTGGCCTCACAATTACAATATTTAAAAGGTCGGGTAGCTGTTACCTACAGCCTCAGACCTATGACGAATATGTATCTCACGGGACCATATATGGCCTATCCGAGGCTCCCAAAACTCATATTGATAGGCAAAGGAACCCCACGCACAAACAATCTTACAAAATCTGGCAACTAAATATAAACTACTAATATAAAAAGGGCCATATACCACACCCACTTTGGGAAAACAAACAGCTCCCAGAAACTAAAAGTATGGGAGGAAATATGAAATAACACAATAGAAAACAATTATTGACAACAACACCATAATCTCCTTCGCTGAACTCAAGAAAAGAAACATCTGCCCGACCGTTCACTATCGGTACTCCAACTGCGACACGCACTAACACCATATATACCGCATCAAACGCTATTCCCAAACACCCAATATTGGAATTGTGCGCACCCAGGGCCCGCAGGGGGTAGTCTCACGTATACACACCATCGATACAGATAAAATCACAGACAAATGTAAACAATATTCAAAATAAAGGGCCACCTGCTGGGTGAGGTGGAGACTGAACAATGGAGGGATATAGCCGTTCACATACTCTAGCCATCCCCGTCTACTAACAAAGAATGATACAAGTTCAATATACTCATCAAGCCTATTACAAACCTAGACAAACCAGACACTTTGGGAACACCAACCTATCGAACTGCCCAAATGCGCCAACCTGATCAGATTTTTACACATCTAAATGGTACTGCCCGATGGTAGCACCGTTTGGACAAAGGTAACCAATTCTTGAACTGGCAAACACCACACCCAATACGACCAAGCCCCCTACTCTGTCTGTTGGAGTTATAGAGGAGGATGTGTGGTCTTTTGGTGTGGTCTTCTTGTGAGGTGATATTCCTGCCGCATCTTATTTTTGCAAGGAAACCCATAATCCTACGATGGCTTTCCCACAAAAAACCCAAAGACTACAAACCTGGATCAAGTGGAAAACAACGCGACCCGATGATAAAAAATGATATATAAACACAGAGGTGTGAAAGTATAGAACAAATTTGGGGCGGCAGGACCGAAGTCCCCAGACCACTCACCCAAGAAAACAATAAGAGGGATATCAAAAACACATTCATATATATTTTACCCCCCCCCCATGGAGCTAGGGGTCATAGATAGATAGATAGATAGATAGATAGATAGATAGATAGATAGATAATAGATAAATAGATATATAATTGTTAAACAGATGATAGATAGATAATAAATAGATAAAAAGATGGATAGATAATAGATAAATAGATGATAGATAGATTAGATAGATAGATTAGATAGATAGATAGTTAGATAATATATATATATACGCGAGCGAGATAGGAGGAGCGAGCGAGAGAGCAGCGCGAGCGAGGAGCTACTGAGAGAGAGAGCGAGCGAGAGGCGAGCGAGCGAGCGAGCGAGCGAGCGAGGCAGCGAGCGAGCGAGCGAGAGAGCGAGCGAGCGGGCGAGCGAGCGAGCGACGAGCGAGCGAGCGAGCGACGAGGAGCGAGCGGCTGAGAGAGCAGCGAGCGAGAGGCAGCGAGCTAGCGAGCGAGAAGAGAGCGAGCTAGCGAAGGAGCGAGCATCGAGCGAGCGAGCGAGGAGGAGGCGAGAGTCATATAGCGAGAGGAGTCAGGAGGAGAGAGAAGATAGAGATCTAGGAGCGAGCTAGGGAGCTAGCAGCGAGGATATAGCTGAGGGAGAGAAGCGATCCTAGCGATTTTGGACGAGCTAGCTAGCGATGATGCTAGCGAGCCAGCAGCAAGCGAGCCATCGAGCGAGTCGAGCTAGCTTGTCTTTAGCGAGCTTCGAAGTATCGTGAGCTAGTAGTATCTCTATATATCATTATCTATCATCACTATCTATCTATCATCATCTATCTATCTATCTATCTATCTATCTATCATCTATCTATCTATCATCATCTAGCTATCTATCTATTATCTATCTATTATCTATCTATCTATCATCTATCTATCTATAATCTATTATCTATCATCTATCTATCTATTATTATCTATCTGTCATCTGTTTTTGTATATAATACATTCATATTGTGTTATAGTGTGTTATATGTATGAAGCTTTTTCATATTTTCATACATATATATATATATTTTTTATATATATATTAATCTAACATCTATCTATCTAATCTATCTATCTAATTTATCTATCTTTTTATCTATTATTATCTATCTATCATCTGTTTAACAATTATATATATATTTATCTATATCTATTATCTATATCTATCTACATCTATCTATCTATCATCTGTTTAGCAATTATTTATCTATACTACTCTATCTACCTATCTATCTATTATATATCTTTCTATCAATATATCTATCTATTATCTATCTATCTATCTATCTATCTATCTAATCTATCACCTACTATCTATCTATCTATCTATTTATCAATATATCTATCTATTATCTTATATTTATCATCTGTTGTTAATTATGTATCTATTATATTATTATGTCATTATCTATCATCTATCTATCTACTATATCTATTATCTATCTATCATCTATCATCTGTCTATCTATCTATCTATCTATCTGTCTGTCTATCTATCTATTATACATCTTTCTATCAATATATCTATCTATTATCTATCTATCTATTATCTATCTATCTTATCTATATCTTCTATCTCTATTCATCTATCTATCTATTATCTATCTATCTATTATCATATACTATCTATCTATTATCTACTTTCTATTATCATCTATCTATTATATCATCTATTCATATATCTATATCTATCTATCTATCTATCTATCTATCTATCTATCTATCTATATATCTATCTATCTATTATCTATCTTCTATATATCATCTATCTATAATCATATATCTATATCATCATTTCTATCTATCTATCTATCTATCTTATTTCTATCTATCTATTATATCATCTATCTATCTATTATATCATCTATCTATTATATATCTATCTATTTATTATCTTCTGTATATCATCTATCTATCTATCTATTTACCTATCTATCTATCTATCTATCATTATCTTCATCCATCATCAATCTATCCATTTATCTAGCTATCTATATTATCTATCTATCTATCTATCTATCTATCTATCTATCATCTATCATCATCTATCTTCTTATATCATCTATCTAATCTATCTATCTACTACTATCTATCATCTATCTAGCTATCTATCTATTAATCTATCTATCTATCTATCTATAATCTATCTATCTATCTCTATCTATTCATCTATATCTATCTATCTGTCATCTTTTTTTGTATATATATACATTCATATTGTGTTATAGTGTGTTATATGTATGAAGCTTTTTCTATTTCTCATACATATATATATATATCATTAAATTTATATTAATAGATTAGATAGATAGATAGTTAGATAATATATATATATATATATAAATATATATATATATAGTATGAAAATATGAAAAAGCTTCATACATATAACACACTATAACACAATATGAATGTATATATATATACAAAAAAAGATGACAGATAGATAGATAATAGATAGATAGATAGATGATAGATAGATAGATTATAGATAGATAGATAGATAGATAATAGATAGATAGCTAGATAGATGATAGATAGATAATAGATAGATAGATAGATGATATATAGAAGATAGATGATAGATAGATAGATAGATAGATAGATAGATAGATAGATAGATAGATAGATAGATAGATAGATAGATAAATGGATAGACTGATGATGGATAGATAGATAATAGATAGATAGATAGATAGATAGGTAAATAGATAGATAGATAGATGATATACAGAAGATATATAATAGATAGATAGATAAATAGATAGATAGATAATAGATAGATAGATAGATAAATAATAGATAGATAGATAGAATATATATATATAGTATGAAAATATGAAAAAGCTTCATACATATAACACACTATAACACAATATGAATGTATATATATATACAAAAACAGATGACAGATAGATAGATAATAGATAGATAGATAGATGATAGATAGATAGATTATAGATAGATAGATAGATAGATAATAGATAGATAGCTAGATAGATGATAGATAGATAATAGATAGATAGATAGATGATATATAGAAGATAGATGATAGATAGATAGATAGATAGATAGATAGATAGATATATAGATAGATAGATAAATGGATAGATTGATGATGGATAGATAGATAATAGATAGATAGATAGGTAAATAGATAGATAGATAGATGATATACAGAAGATATATAATAGATAGATAGATAAATAGATAGATAGATAATAGATAGATAGATAGATAAATAATAGATAGATAGATAGATAGATAGATAATAGATAGATAGATGATATATAGATAGATGATATATAGATAGATGATATATAGAAGATAGATAATAGATAGATAGATATATAGATAGATAGATAGATAGATAGATAGATAGATAGATAGATAATAGATAGATAGATAGATGATCTATAGATAGATGATATATAGAAGGTAGATAATAGATAGATAGATATATAGATAGATAGATAGATAGATAATAGATAGATAGATGATATATAGATAGATAGATAATAGATAGATAGATAGATAGATAGATAATAGATAGATATATTGATAGAAAGATGTATAATAGATAGATAGACAGACAGATAGATAGATAGATAGATAGATAGATAGACAGATGATAGATAGATAGATAGATAATAGATAAATAATTGCTAAACAGATGATTGATACATAGATGATAGATAGATAGACAGATAGATAGATACATAATAGATAAATAATTACTAAACAGATGATAAATAGATAGATAATAGATAGATATATTGATAAATAGATAGATAGATAGATAGTAGGTGATAGATAGATAGATAGATAGATAGATAGATAGATAATAGATAGATATATTGATAGAAAGATATATAATAGATAGATAGGTAGATAGATAGATAATAGATAAATAATTGCTAAACAGATGATAGATAGATAGATGATAGATAGATAGATAGATAATAGATAAATAGATATATAATTGTTAAACAGATGATAGATAGATAATAAATAGATAAAAAGATAGATAGATTAGATAGATAGATTAGATAGATAGATAGTTAGATAATATATATATATAAAAAAA
>CM033475.1:239313154-239445654 GCA_019447015.1 Hymenochirus boettgeri
TGTCTTACACAACCTCCAATACTATGTACCATGTAACTGTTAGACCTGCATTATGGGTAGGGTATAAAGGTTGGACTAGATGGATGTATGACTTATACATCCTCCAATACTATGTTACTATATAACTGTTATCTAGATTTATGGGTAGGGTATAAAGGTTGGACTAGATGTAGTATGTCTTTATACAACCTCCATACTAAGTTACCATGTAACTGTTAGACCAGCATTATGGGTAGGGTATAATCAAAGTTGGACTAAATGGACGTATGACTATACATCCTCCAATGCTATGCTACTATGTAACTGTTATACAGACATTAAGGGTTGGGTATAAAGGTTGGTATAGATGAATGTATTTTTTTATTTAAAACCTCAAATACTATGTTACTATGTAACTGTTATACAGACATTATGGGTAGGGTATAAAGGTTGGACTAGATGAATGTATTTTCTTTATTTAACCTCAAATACTATGTTACTATGTAATGGTTAGACAGACATTATGGGTAGGGTATAAAGGTTGGACTAATGGGCGTATGTCTTTAAACAACCTCCAATACTATGTTACTATGTAACTGTTTACAGACATTATGGTAGGGTTTAAAGGTGGACTAGATGGACGTATGTTTTTATACACCTCCAATACTATGTTACTATGTAACTGTTATACAGACATTATGGGAGGGTATAGGTTGGACTAGATGGCATATGTCTTTATACAACCTCCAATACTATGTTACTATGTAACTGTTATACAGACATTATGGGTAGGGTTTTAAAGGTTGGACTAGATGGACGTATGTCTTTATCCACCTCCAATACTATGTTACTATGTAACTGTTCAAACATTATGGGTAGGGTTTAAAGGTTGACTAGATGGACGTATGTCTTTATACAACCTCCAATACTATGTTACTATGTAACTGTTAGACAGACATATAGGTAGGGTATAAAGGTTGGACTAGATGTAAGTATGTCTACACAACCTCCAATACTATGTTACCATGTTACTGTTAGACCTGCATTATGGGTAGGTATAAAGGTTGGACTAGATGGATGTATGACTATACATCCTCCAATGCTATGTTACTATGTAACTGTTATATACATTATGGGTAGGGATAAATGTTGGACTAGATGTAAGTATGTCTTATACAACCTCCAATACTATGTTACTATGTAACTGTTAGACCTGCATTATGGGTAGGGTATAAAGGTTGGACTAATGGACGTATGACTATACATCCTCCAATGCTATGTTACTATGTAACTGTTATATAGATCATTATGGGTATGGTATAAATGTTGGACTAGATGTAAGTATGTCTTTAACAACCTCCAATACTATGTTACTATGTAACTGTTTATCAGACATTATAGGTAGGGTATAAAGGTTGGACTAGATGGACATATGTCTTTATACAACCTCCAATACTATGTTCCATGTACTGTTACCAGCATTATGGGTAGGGTATCAAGGTTGGACTAAATGGATGTATGCCTATACATCCTCCAAGCTATGTTACTATGTAACTGTTATACACAAATTAAGGGAAATTGTGAGTATAAAGTTGGATTAGATGGATGTATTTCTTTATAAACCTCAATACTATGTTACTATGTAACGTTAGACAGATTATGGGTAGGTATAAAAGTTGGACTAGATGGACGTATGTCTTTATACAACCTCCAATACTGTATTACTATGTAACTGTTATACAGACCATTATGGGTAGGGTATAAAGGTTGGACTAGATGGACATATGTCTTTATACAACTCCAATACTGTGTTACTATGTAACTGTTATACAGACATTATGGGTAGGTTTAAAGGTTGGACTAGATGGACGTATGTCTTTATACAACCTCCAATACTATATAACAATGTAACGTTAGACAGACATTATGGGAGGGTATAAAGGTTGGACGATGGAGGACGGATGACTTCATACAACCTCCAATACTATGTTACTATGTAACGTGTATACAGACATTATGGGTAGGGTATAAAGGTTGGACTAGATGGACTATGTCTTTATACAACCTCCAATACTATATACTATGTAACTGTTAGACAGACATTATGGGTAGGGTATAAAGGTTGGACTAGATGGACGGATGCCTTCATACAACCCCAATACTATGTTCCTATGTAACTGTTATACAGACATTATGGGTAGGGTATAAAGGTTGGACTAGATGGACGAGACTTCATACAACCTCCATACTATGTTACTATTTAACTGTTATACAGACATTATGGGGTAGGGTATAAAGGTTGGACTAGATGGATGTATGTCTTTATTACAGCCTCCAATACCATATTACTATGTACTGTTATACAGACATTTGGGTAGGGTATAAGGTTGGACTAGATGGACGTATGTCTTTATACTCCTCCAATACTATGTTACTATGTAACTGTTATACAGACATTATGGGTAGGGTATAAGGGCTAAGATCCGAAAAAACTGCCCTGAGTGTCTGTTTACGTATATAGTGTATAAAAAATGAATTTATTTGTATTAGGAACTAAACTGTAGATTTATCTACCTTCCTGCTGGATCAATAATTTACAGAAAGGTAGGATTGCTTATCCCCACCTCCATGTGAAATAAATACCCAGGTGATGCAGGGTAAAATTTAGTTGCAGCTTCTGAACAGCTGATAAGCGCACTGCGTCCCATGTTTGTTACAGGCGCACATGGGCAGCACTTTCCATTTAAAGGATGATATCTCCATAATGTTCCAGCAACTACCTCGGCCAGTCATTTTATTATTGATAATATTTCCAGGCCTGAAAACACAATTTGTAAGTTGGAAAATACACCCAGTGTATGGCCAGCATAATACCGAGTACACATTGCATAGGAACTGATAATAATACCGAGTACACATGCATAGGAACTGATAATAATACCCAGTACCCAGCATAGGAACGATAATAATACCGAGTACACATGCATAGGGCCTGATAATAATACCGAGTACACATGCATAGGCCTGATAATAGTACCAGTACACATGCATAGGAACTGATAATAATACCCAGTACACATGCATAGGAACTGATAATAATACCGAGTACACATGCATAGGGCCTGATAATAATACTGAGGCGGCGCTCATGCATTTGCAGGCATCTGTTATCCATGATTTACAGTTGTCTTTTAGTATATAGGATATGTTTAACCCTTCAGTGATTTACTTTGTAAAAATAGCACATTTGTTATTGGTAGGGATAAATACTGATTATATTCAGCTTTCCCATAGAGAAATGTCCTGTTCCACCGAGCATGCTCCTTCACAGAATAATAAAACATATATTTATTTCTTACAGCACCAATTTGATTGGCAGGTAATGAATCATATTCTAATGAATCGCAAAACAAGTCTACAGCAAATGTTTCATTTATCTATGGAACTTTTAGATAAAAAGGTTAATTAAACCTCCTTACAACCATTAGCCCTTTCAGGGTGCCCCAGGAACCATGTATTAATACATTTTATTTATAAATTTAATTTATTATTTATAGCAGAAATCCCTTAACTGGCTTCAATAACTGCACGAATTCACGTATTAACAAATATCTAACATTTCTCTCCTAAAACAAATATAGAAAAAGTACGAATGTTGATCCTTTAAAAATAATTGAAGTCCTTTTTTTAGCAAAAAAGTAGTTTTTTGCGTTTCTGACACAAAAATAAAATTTGTAGCAATATTATACTGTATTACAGTAGAATTCTACACTCTGCTTTTGTCCTTATTTACAGACAGGTTTGTGGTTTGTCCTTTAGCAATAGTTATGGTCTTGGAAAAGAAGATAATGACTGTAGATAAACCTTTCATATCAAAAAAATGATTTGGCTTTAACAAGCAGTAATTGTGTTCTGTTAACCCCATTCTTGTCTGAGGACCTGTGTGGCCTACCAGTGATCTCCCTCTAAACGATACAGAATAGTCATAAAACTCTTTCAGTTTGATTGGGAAGAAGGGGTGAAGAACTCAAGAAAGAAAAACGTTTTTTTTGAGAATTTAAACATTACCACTTTTCATTTCAGATTCATGGTTTCCATGGCCTAGAAGAAATAAGCAAAAATAAACTAATTCCTTGTTGTTGTTTTTACAGAATGCTGCAAAGTGTATTTATCTGTATGTGTGGGTCCAAGTACGGGAAAGTGTTTAATAAAGGGAAAAGACATTTTATCACAAAATCTTGAATTTCTTTCCCTTCATTAAAGCTGAGACCATATAAAAAGCAAAGACCATATAAAGGAAACAGTGGGGTAAAAGTGAATATACAATATACATTAGGGGGGGAATTGTTTAACAATTTCTTCATTTTTCTTACATCAATGTGTGTGGATGGGTCAAATTGGGTCATTTTCTAATGACTGTAGTAGTTTTTGTGTTAAAATAATAAGAGACAATATGTGTCCACAAAGTTTAATTCTTGCATGGAAAAACTTAAACATACATTTATATAACGTGTGTCCCCCTCCAGCCCCACCCATATACATCACATCCAAAAGGCATATCTATTACATATGAATACAATTAATTAACCGGAACACTGAATATTCTGTCTGTCCAAAGACAGCCTCTTTCTAAGGTATTTAGAGATTCTGCTATCCCCGAGATTGGAGGCCAGGCCATCCTACCTCCTCCATGTCCAGCTGTTTAAGAGCTGATTGCACGTATGAATGAAACATACGCGTGATTAGCTGTCCGGTTCGGTTCCAGAACTTGGGGTTTGGTCTTTCAAAATTTGATTGCACGTATGTTTCATTCATACACACAATCAACTGTTTTAAGCAGTAGGTAATTACGCCAATGGCTAAATCCCCTTTTCTATATGAGTGGACTTTGTTCTCCTTTTTGGAAAACATGTATGAAAACAAACTACATGTATTCAAAGGGGATAATTCAAATTCTAACTTTTAACTTTGCATTGTTTCACAACTAACATTAGCAAATATGTGGTGTCATAGAGGCCAAGAAGAACAATACTCTTAATAACCCAGGGACAGCTACTGAGAACATTTACTCTCTTGTGATTGGCTCAGGTGTAAGACACCATCCTCATTTGTGAAACAAGTAGAGCTGTTTTTTTTATTGTATTTTTTTCTTTTAACTTTTCATTTAATATTTTTTAACCTCTACCACCATATAAAATGATGTACTCATTAATTCCTTCCCTTCCCTGGAGCTGATTTAACTGATCCTGTAAAAAACATGAATATTTTTTGCTCAAGATGAAGTTTTTTTAATTTGTTATGTCAAGTAAATATAGTTTATATAACGGAGACTCAATACTCAGTTATTCCCGCCCCCCAGGATCTTTTATATATCAAAAAACAAAGCACTAAGGCGGCAGGCGAGTTTATTCTATCAAAGGTTTATTCTATCTAGGCAGGGATGTCTCTTAATGAGACAATATGAGCAAAATGCTCAGGGCGGCGCCCCTGCTAAATATCAGAGAGATAGCAGGCAGAGCTCATTTTATTATTATTATTTTTTTTTAGAAAGTGGCAGGCAGAGAATAAGGAAAATAAAGATACGGCCTAGTGGTACATAGGGGTGGCATTAAAAGTTGTCTCAGGTGGCAAAAACCCTAGAGACACCCCTGTACCTAGGTTTATTCTGACGTACCAGTGTAAATGTATTCAATGTCTTTTACATTGTTACTTTAACATAAACATTCTACCAGGCCCAGTACATTTCAGTCACTGCATCTTTATACAAAGACAGATTATCCTTTAAAAAGGATTTGAAGAATTCCAATATTACCGCTCATCAGGGAAACTCCGTGGATTTCATGGACCTTGCAAAAAAGTATTGTGAATGAAAATGAAATTCACAAAATGCTGGTTTAGCAATAGGAAATAATGTTTCTTATCACAGAAGATGTTTGGCACTCTATAAAGTCCACAATAATATGAATATAATTATAAATTATCCTTGTAAAATCCCTTTGGCATTCCAGACGCTGATAATTTAGCTTGTGGATTTTGCCCCATGGTCATAGCAGGGGCGTAGGGGGCAGACTCAACACATAGTCTCAGGAAACCACTGTATAGGAAGCAGGGATAGGGTCCCCAGCATAGATTTGAAAGAGAGACAGAGACACACAGAGAGAGAGAGATAGCGAGAGAGAGAAAGAGAGAGAAATAGAGAGAGAGATACACACAGCAGAGAGAAAGAGACACGAGAGACACAGATTGAGATCAGGCGAGAGAGAGACGAGAGAGGAGAGGAGGAGAGAGACAGACAGATAGAAAGAGAGAAGAGACAAAGAAACACACACACACAGAGACATAAGAGACGAGAGAAAGAGACACAGACAACAGAGAGAGACACACAGAGAGAGAGATAGCGAGAGAGAGAAAAAGAGAGAGACCACAGAGAGAGAGAGACAGACAGAAGATAGAGAGAGAGACAGACAGACAGAGTGAGAGAGAAACACACCGAAAGAGAGACAGAGAGGCACACAAGAGGAGAGACACACAGAGAATAGACAAGAGAGACAACACACACAAAGAAAGGGAGAAACACAGAGAGAGAGAGAGATAAAAAAGAGAGAGTCATAGAGAGAGAATAGAGAGAAGGACAGTGGGAATTAAAGAGAATGATCTATTTAAAATTATTATAAGATTGTCGTATTACCATGATTGTTCGTGTCAGTTAATGTGTTTGCATTTGTATGGGAATGTTAAATGTCATTGTGTGTTTTCCTATAAGGATGTATGCGTATGTCTCAGAATGGCTGATTGTAGGAAGGTGTGTTGTGGTCTGCAAACAATATAGAGTTAAACACTGTTAGTAGTTGCACATTGGGCATTTTCATTTCCCATGAACTAAAGTTTTATAGATATTGGTTATATCACAGAAATAATAACAGGATGGCAATACCCATCCCTACACTGTCCTATAGTTTATATTGATTTCCCTCCTTCCCTTCCACCAATATTGCTTCCAAAGTATCATTAGATGCACATCAGTAGGATCATGTTTTCTTTAAGCTGGACATACACATGTATCCCATTCTCTTATATAGGGATCGATAATGATGACGGGTAATTTCCCAGCAATCATTGGTGTAATGGGTGTTAACATTTGGATGCCCCCTATGATTACAGTTCGTTGCACCAGTGGGAGTTGGGTGAAGGGATCAATCCAAAGTCTGTAAGGGGTTGTGCTGATTTATAGTTAATACTAATATAGCCAGAATACTTCACTGGCCACAGATTGTTTCCTTCCAGGCCATAACATGCCCGATAATAGCAAATCCCTTTGGATTCAACAGGGCTCTATCAGTGTAGGTCCAGCCTTAACCGTACAAGCATGAAGAATAGTAGAAATGACTTATTACCGCCCGACTTGGTTCTTTTAATTTAGGTTCTGGAAATAAAATTAGACAAATATGAGCTAAGTTACTTTGTGATGAGTCTATGTACATGTACTTACACAAAAGTGGGGGGACTTTAAGCATAAATAGTTTGTTGAATCTATTTCTAACTTTACATCGGGTCGCGAGGGTTTGCCACTCATTTTGGCAAACCAACAGCCGATTTAGATTGGCCACTATATGATTGTAGTTGAACTGAATCACGTGATCGGTCCTGCCATTGCAATGATTTGATGGGTCCTGTTAAAGAGGAATTTGTCTGATTCACAAGGATTTTTTTTTCTCTTTTAATATGTTAATGTAAATCTTGTAAAATGAATAATGTTAGGGACACTAAACCGGTGTTTTTAAGTACATGCATCTTTTCTTATTATTCACAGGGAGATGAGAACGCTTATTCCCACCTCCCTGTGAATAATAAACGCCCAGGGACACCGCCAAACTTACCTAACCTGCATTCCACTTGCGGCTGCCCCTTAGCTGTCAGCCGCGCTGCCAATACGCGTGCCCATCTTTGTATGGCGCGAATGCGCCAAGATAGGCGCTTGGTCGGGACAGAGCGGCTGTCAGCTCAGAAGCAGCTTTGAGTGAGCGCTGGTAAGGTAGTTCCAGTGTCCCCTGAGCAAACTATTATTCACAGGGAGTGGAATAGCGTTCTCACTCCCTGTCAATAATAAAAACAGATTTTATGTACTTACAAAGTAAAGAAAATCAGTTAGTGTTCCTTTAATGTAAAAGTCTGTCTATTAGAAATCAAGTCCGGGCTTCACCTCTGGAAAATATGGTTTCTAGTGACACTTATTTGCAATAACCAATCAGATTAAGCTTTTTACTGGGTTATTGCAGTTCGATTACGTTCTGATTGGCTGTTACAGATTAATAGTCCCTTTGTATTGCATTAAAAAACTGTGTTTACTTGATTAACATGTGTCGGCTCTTACATTACATCATTATCCATATAATCAACATATTATTATATTTTATATAATATCTATATAGATATCATTAGTTGAAGAATTGTAATATTACCATTTGTCTTTGAAGCTGCAATGATTTTACTGCCGCAATAAAAAAATCCCAATATAGTCGGTCAATGTTCCATTTCCTATTCCTGGCGCGTGCATCTAGAATTTATCTGTGCACGTGCAAAATAGAATTTTTTGTGCCCCACACACCACAGTTTATGTTCCAGCAGATTTTTCTGCGTATCGGTTGTGTGTGCACACAAAATTGTTCAGCTTGGAGGGAACATACACTAATTTGAACCGCCTGTGTAATCCATCCGTTATCTCAGCAGCACTAGGTGGCAGCATGAACAAGCAGGCAAAAGGGACGAATCTGTTCTTCAAATGCTTTATTTAATCTACAAAATATTCAAACCATCAGACCAACATGCATGTCATGCCTAATGGTTTGATATTTTGCATGATTAAAAAAGAGAAGCATCTTCCTTGTTATTAACTCCACCCCTTCCTAGGGCTCATCATGGGTGGCTAAATATTGTTCAAGTTTCACAAACAATAAGTTAAAAATGATGAAAATGAAATCTTTCATAGCAACTTGGAGCTTCTTCTTCATGCAGGATATCAAATTTAATTAGCCAATAAAGGGATTACTTAATCTTTTACTTTCATCAATGGCTAACATGTACAATTCATCTATAACTATATAGTTATGTAAAGGGAGTGTGTTTAGGGGAAAGACACAATCACTTAATAAGCAGGCAGAACCAATCTGACCTAGGCTGGGTATCCTGGTTAATAAAATTGTTTTGTCCAATGATGATATGTGACCTCATATACCCAAGCCTGTTTGTCTTGTTTATTCTGGTCTCCCAAGATCAATGCTGGACTCCAAGACAGCCAATGAAAAGTGTTGCACACTGTGACTTAGTTTGTAACCCCCATGGGGTAATGGGTAACCAGCTGGAGAATGGTGTATATGATCTCTGTGTAGACCAATAAATTCAAGCAAGGTTGTCCATCTTCAACACCTATAGCAGTGCGATGATCAGTTCACACCAAGTAGTTTACATACGGTTTTAACTAATTAATGAGTTTCCGCCAATTTTTGTTCATCTCCCAATAACTAAGTATCGCATATTAAAGAATGTGGAAATGGGGGAATGTTCCGCCTTTCTTGGACTTTTTGAGGTAATGTCTGTAAACAAAAAAAAAAAAAGAAAATACAAGTATAGATGTTTAAAAATCCCTAAAACCAGCTAACTTTTGTGCCTATTTAATAGGTTTCAGAAAGTTTGGGGAAATTTTGTTGTTTTTTACTTGCTGTGTTACTATGTAACTGTTATGCAGACATTATGGGTAGGATATAAAGGTTGGACTAGATGGACGTATGTCTTTATACAACCTCCAATACTATGTTACTATGTAACTGTTATACAGACATTATGGGTAGGGTATAAAGGTTGGAACAGATGGACGTATGTCTTTATACAACCTCCAATAACTATGTTACTATGTAACTGTTTAGGACAGTATGGGAGGTATAAAGGTTGGACTAGATGGACGTATGTCTTTATCAACCTCCATACTATGTTACTATGTAACTGTTACAGACATTTAGGGTAGGGTATAAAGGTTGGACAATGATGGACTATGTCTTTATATAACCTCCAATACTATGTTACTATGTAACTGTTAGACAGACATTATGGGTAGGATATAAAGGTTGGACTAGATGGACGTATGTCTTTATATACCTCCAATACTACGTGTTACTATGTAACTGTTAGACAACATTATGGATAGGGTATAAGGTGGACTAGATGGTCATATGTCTTTATATACCTCCATACTATGTATGTTACTATGTAACTGTTATACAGACATTATGGTAGGGTATAAGGTGGAACTAGATGAACGTATGTCTTTATACAACCTTCAATACTAGTTACTATGTACTGTTAGACATTATGGGGGGTATATAAGGTTGGACTAGATGGACGTATGTCTTTATACAACCTCCAATACTATGTTACTATATAACTGTTATACAGGCATAATGGGTAGGGTATAAAGGTTGTACTAGATGGACGTATGTCTTTATATAACCTCCAATACTATGTTACTATGTAACTGTTATACAGACATTATGGGTAGGGTATAAAGGTTGGAGTAGATGGACGTATGCCTTTATACAACCTCCAATACTATGTTACTATGTAACTGTTATACAGACATTATGGGTAGGGTATAAAGGTTGGACTAGATGGACGTATGTCTTTATATAACCTCCAATACTATGTTACTATGTAACTGTTAGACAGACTTATGGATAGGGTATAAAGGTTGGACTAGATGGATGTATGTCTTTATACAACCTCCAATACTATGTTACTATGTAACTGTTATACAGACATTATGGGTAGGGTATAAGGTGGACTAGATGGAGTATGTCTTTATACAACCTCCAATCTATGTTACTATGTAAATGTAGACAGACCTTATGGGTAGGATATAAGGTTGGACTAGATGGCACGTATGTCTTAAATAACCTCCAATACTAGTATGTTACTATGTAACTGTTAAAGACATTATGGGTAGGGTATAAAGGTTGACTAGATGGACGATGTCTTATACACCTCCTACTATGTTACTATGTAACTGTTATACAGACATATGGTAGGATATAAAGGTTGGACTAGATGGACGTATGTCTTTATATAACTCCAATACTATGTATGTTACTATGTAATTTTATACAGACATTATGGGTAGGGTATAAAGGTTGGACTGAGATGAACGTATGTTTTACAAACCTTCAATACTATGTAACTATGTAACTGTTAGACATTATGGGTAGGGTATAAAGGTTGGACTAGATGGACGTATGTCTTTATAACAACCTCCAATACTATGTTCTATATAACTGTTATACAGGCATATGGGTAGGGTATAAAGGTTGTACTAGATGGACGTATGTCTTTAATAACCTCCATACTATGTTACTAGTAACTGTTATACAGACATTATGGGTAGGGTATAAAGGTTGGAGTAGATGGACGTATGCCTTTATACAACCTCCAATACTATTTACTATGTAAACTGTTATACAGACATTATGGGTAGGGTATAAAGGTTGACTAGATGGACGTATGCTTTATACAACCTCCAATACTATGTTACTATGTAACTGTTATACAGACATTATGTAGGGTATAAAGGTTTGGCTAGATGACGTATGTCTTATATAACCTCCAATACTATGTTACTAGTAACTGTTTATACAGACATTATGGGTAGGGTATAAAGGTTGGATAGATGGAACGTATGTCTATATAACCTCCAATACTATGTTAGTATGTAACTGTTATAAACGACAAATTATGGGTAGGGTATAAGGTTGGACTAGATGGACAAAATCACATTTGTGGCGTTATAAGACATTTTCAAAGTTATTCAATAAAAGTTCTTATCGTTATAAATGGTGCTAATTTTGCCCACCCAATAGATGTTAGCTTTCAAATGTTAAATAAGATCTGATTGGGTTGGGGCTAAATTAGCACCATTAAAGACATACTTACATCTAGTCCAACCTTTATACCCTACCCATAATGTCTGTATAACAGTTACATAGTAACATAGCATTGGAGGTTGTATAAAGACATACTTCCATCTAGTCCAACCTTTCTACCCTACCCATAATGTCTGTCTAACAGTTACATAGTAACATAGCATTGGAGGTTGAATAAAGACATACGTCCATCTAGTCCAACCTTTATACCCTACCCATAATGTCTGTATAACAGTTACATAGTAACATAGTATTGGAGGTTGTATAAAGGCATACCTCCATCTAGTCCAACCTTTATACCCTACCCATAATGTCTGTCTAACAGTTACATAGCAACATAGTATTGGAGGTTGTATAAAGACACACGTCCATCTAGTCCAAACACCACTTTATGGTATTTTAATTAATTTCCTTCTCAATATATCTTGTCTCTGAAATACTGGTATCCGACTTCTAAAAAAACTAGTATTATTGTATTTAAGATGAGAAATGGAATTGGATGAACTGATAGATTGGAGGTATACTAAAGAAAAAACAAAAACAAAAGGAAATAATACACATGGACCAAAACTTGTAAACAAAGAAAAAATATAATAATAATCTTTTTTTTTTAAATAAAAGAGAAACTTGTATTAATCATACAATAACCTCAACTACCTTCTTAACACACAGTTTTATCCTCTAATCTAACAAATATAAAGGTATCTCCATCTATCATATGTATAAAATAGCGTGTTCTAAATCTGAAGCATTGTGCAAATTGATTTAATATCAGGGTAGCCGCGACTGAAAATCCTCTTTGCGGCTCATCTGGGTGGGTTTTGGCAAAAGCACCCATGGTGCTCCAGTGTAATATTGCATTGTGCTACCATTTAGTGCAAGATTGTAAGCATTGATAGCTGCACACCCGATGTTAAATTGATGGTGGGGAACTTTACTGCGATCAATTGCGGGTAATGTTATCTATGTATGGTTTACAGTTAAATCGCATCTAATTAGTGGCTGCAAATTAAAAGCACTGGTAAATGGTTTCCAGTATTTTATTGTGTCAGCCTTCGCGCCTGTTGTATTTAGGTTTTAACATTAAGATTACCTGTTTTCAAGGACTGGAAAAATTTTGTCAAAAAAATACACAATGAGAAAGCGATTAAATGTGAAGCTAAATAGCTCACAAAGCAAAGTAAAAACCATTTGTTATGTGTTAAGTCCTTAAATTATATTTATTCCTATTAATCCCTTTAACATGACGACATGTGTGATCTAGTGCGGGATAATAAATACTCAAACAAGCCCCCAAAATAAAAATTTGAGGTGAACTATATAATCAGCTGGATTTTTATTTGTTACCTTTTTGCTTAAAGGGCATCTCCAACCTGCAGGATTTGTATGATATAATATAAGGCACCCCTGCCCCCCCCCCCAAAACCACCAGCTCTTGTATTAAACACTCTGACATGCGTTGAGGTGGGCGGGATGCCCTACATACAGAGATTGGTTATGATAGGTGATTGGAGCAAGAGAGGATAAGGAAGGGTTGGGTTGGGCAAGGGCTCTCCTGTGGCATGTAACAACTAACTCCGGACAGGTTAGATTAGGGAAAACCCTTTCATACAGGAAAGATAGCTTACTACTCTTCAGTTTCCTGGACTGGCAAAGCGGAGACCATAAAGGAGCGGAGATGAAGGTAGGGATTTTTTAAAGACTACGTGGGGCCCTTAGTGGGTTAAATTTAGTTCGGGGGGTGGTGGACATGCCCTTAAATAAGAGTCTTATGTGGGTACCATGGACATTCTAAAAACTCTTTATACATGAAGCCTCTTGGTGTATCTTTGGTGTTTAGATAACGTGTTCACTAAATTAAATTAAATTTGAGTTTTCTTTTGTAAATCTTTTCGAGAAAAAAGGAACTATGTTATTGTAGACCCAAATAGTTCTACATTTAAATCAACATTAACGACATTCGTAGTTCTACAGGATACAAAATAGCCAATTCATATCCGCCACCAGCCCTACGGTTTAGAGGCAGGACATGAAAAAAGGCCAACAGTTTTGATGGCTATGTCAGCACAATATCCAATCCAGTCGTTGTACTTGGGGTTGGGCTATTGTCAGGTTTACTCTAATTTACTCCCTACATGTATCGTACTCACCAACTTTCGTATCTCCTTTTACTGTTTAGATTTGATTTTCCTTTCTTGCCTACAAAAAAAACAGTGTTTTTGTTCAAGGTTACCCCAAAACCAAAAAATAATGACGATATCCATTATTGCTTTTGCCAGAAAAAATGAAACTAAAATACTTAAGGGATTTAAGCCTAATCGAAGCAATCACCTGATGCTACAGGCACTTAACCACAACTATGATAAGACACACCGACTATGATTACAGCAGGTGTGTGGAATAACCTTTTGTTATACTGGCTAAGGAATGAGTCTTTCTGAAGTGCACGGGCCGATTCTTTCTTATTTCAGCATCAACTAATTGGCAATCTCATTGTATTTTACCTCTATGTTCAGAAAATACCAAGCCCACAGTACAACACCAAATGCCTTATTGCCAGTGTTCATGGTGTTTTACAAGGCAGCAAAACAGAAAAAGTGATTAAAAAATTATGGTTCAATAAAAGGCTATTTGGATTGGTATTACTGATACATAATATGCCCTAGACTTTTTTCTAAACAGGAGCATGTGGACTACAGTGGCTTAGTATGATTCCTTGACAGCGCTGGAAGTCCTGGTTTGATTTTACCCTTGGACACATCTACAAGGAGCTGGAGCAAGGAGTAAGGAGTTTGTAGGTTTCTCCCTGTGATGCGTGGGTTTCCTGGCTCCCCGCAATCTAAAGACACTGATAGAATGGGCTTAAGGATGTAGCTTTTCAGGGCAGGGTCTGATGTGAATGTATCCCTGTCTTGTAAAAGGGATCGGAAGATGTTGGCGCTAAATAAATCCACAATAAAATAATACAAAGTTTACATTTGGGATAGATCCATTCAAGGTAATAGAGTTTTTGTAATATGTAGGGAAAACTATTAACACATGTTACTTCTTTATTTGTGTAAAATGTAGTAATGCCACACAACGGCTCGCAGCTTAAGTGGCAAAGAAATGTGTTTCTCAATGGGTAGGACTGGCTCACTTCACTCAATTATTACCAAATGTTAAAAGTTCTGCAGAAGTTTCATGATGTGAGTTCTCCTCCCTGAGCCTAAATAAAGATAAAAACACCATTTCATATAAACCCCCCAAAAAACATGGTCTATTTAAAAGGGTACAATTTACTCATTCAAACAACTTTATCCTACCGGGAACCAAAATTATAGATTTATAAAATGGTAGTACATCTCGATCCTGCTGGCAAAACTAATCATTAGTTTGTTATCTTGCATGGTTTATCTATTAGTAGCTGGCATAGCATTATGTGGGGGGGGTAGGTTGTCACAGATGTTAAAGATGTGTGAGGTTGGTGTGGTTGCTAACGGGACAATATACTGAAAAAAATAACTTTGCCTATCTTAATCTATATATAAATACCATGTAAGTAGCAATCTTTATTCTGCCATTGTTGCTGCATGCCTTCCAATACATAGTACTTTGTTTTTGGCTCGCCAGTACTCCCCTCTCCTTGCTTTAACACACCCGCCCCTCTTCCATCTGACCTGACTTTTCCCACAAACAACTGTCAAGACCTGCACCCAGATACAGCATTTCAACTGTCAAAACTCTGGGACCCTCCCAGCTACAGTAAAAACTACTCACAGAAGAATAGTTTTTAAGAGCAAGGAAACTGATTGAAATGTAGGGGTTTTAGATTGGATATCTAAAGAAAATAGGGGGCCAGAGCAACAAAAAAAACTTGTACAGTGGGTTGGGAAGAATAATAGTTTCCAGTTAGGGTCAATTTAAAATAACCGATTTTTCGGTATAGATGCCTTTTAACTATTTTCTGTGGGCGGGTGTTTTCCATGTCTTTATTTACCAAATCCATTTTAAACCCCCTTTTTTTTATTTACTGTGGTTTGGTATTGACGAGTAATCTCCCCTGGACCTTTTCAGGTAAGGGAAGGAGGGGTGCTGGTTATGTAATTTATAGCAGGAGTGACAGGTCTCCTCCCTCTGTAACAGAAAATCAACTGCATCATTACTATCACTGGTGTAAAGCTCAGATTTCGAAACAGGAAGTGTTGTGATTGTGGGAATTTCTTCTGTTCATGTCACTTTATTGAAAAATTTGTTATCTTAAGTAAAGTACGTATAAAAAGATTGCAGTGCGTTGTAGGATAAGGTGATGTACCTTTTTATATGGACTCAACAGCTATTTTTTACACACAAACTTCGAGAGATACACTCCTCAACTCTTCTCTCGGTCAAGCAGTACAGAAAGATACTCTTTAAACGAACTGTAATGAATGAGAAGTTCTTTACCCCCAATGGAAGAAACACACGTTTATTATTTAGATGTATGAAAGGGAATGCAAATAACATAGGACAACGCTTCTTATGAGTGTGTATGAACTAGGTGTCTGAGTTCTGGGACTGGCTGTGTTTTTTTTTAGATATGGATTAAGCACCAGAAGTACGCTAAACAGCAGCTTTAGATTCAGTGACTTGCATCACTCAGTGTTATATTGTTAAATTGTGAGGTTGGGATCTTATAAGTGGCTTTCGTTCTTTGTTACTAGAATCATTGTTGGATGCAGACATCTAGTCTTTGATACTGTTCATTTCTAAAAATAAGAATGTGCATGTTTACTGGTATTATAAGATGGCGTTGATGCAGGGATATTTCTGATTGTGACTTGGAGTCAGGAAGGAATCTTCCCCCTCTACTGTTATTTTTAGTGCCTTTCCTCTAGAAATATGGGGTAGGTTGGGAACAGGAGATGTATGTCTTTATTCAACATCAAATACTATGTACTATGTAACTAGAGACCCAAATTTTCTTGTATTGGTAGGGTATAAAGGTTGGACTAGATGGACGTAGTCTTTCTACAACCTCCAATACTTGTGTTACTAGTAAGACTGTTATACAGGACATTGATGGGTAGCGGTATAAAGGTTTGGGACTGATGGAGTATGTCTTATACAACCCTCCAATACTAGTTTATTTAAATTGTAACTGTTTACAGGCTATGGGTAGGTATAAAAGGTGGACTAGATGTGCATGTCTGTTATACACCTCCAATACTATGGTTACTTGTAAACAGTTAGACCAAGAATTATGGGTAGGGTTATATAAAGCGTTGGACTAGATGGACGTGTGTCTTATACAACCTCCAAACATGTTGCTATGTAACTGTTAGACAGATCTATGGGTAGGGTTATAAAGGTTTGGACTAGATGGAGGTGATGCCTTTATACCAACACTCCAATACTATGTTATATGTTAACTGTTATAAGACATTAGGGTCAGGGTATAAAAGGTTGGACTAGCTGGACGTAGTCTGTTATTCAAACCTCCAATGCTTGTTATATGAACTGTTAGCCAGACATTCTGGGTAGGTTGTAGAAAAGGTTGGACTAGATGGCGAAGTATGGTCTTTATACAACCTCAATGCCATGTTACTATGTAAAACTGTTATACCGACATTATGGCGTATAAAGGTGGACTAGATGTAAGTATGTCTTACACAACCTCAATACTATGTTACCAGTAATGTATAGACTGATTATCGGGTAGGGTATAAAGGTTGGACTCAGATGGATGTAGACTTTAACATCCTCCAATTACTATGTTACTATATAATGTTCTATAGAATTAGGGTAGGGTATAAAGGTTGGACTAGATGTAAGTATGTCTTTATAAACCTTCCAATTACGATGTACATGTAACTTTTAGACCAGCATTATGGGTAAGGGTATCCAAAGTTGGACTACAAGGACTATGACTATACATCTCCAATGCTATGCTACTATGTAAACTGTTATACAGACATTAACTGGGTTGGGTATAAAAGGTTGGTATAGATGGAATGTAATTTTTTAATTTAACCTCAAATATGATGTTACTATGAACTGTATACAGACCCTATTATGGGTGGGTAATAGGTGTGGCTCCACTAGAGAATGTATTTTTTATTTAACCTCAAATTACTATGTTACTATGTAATTGGTTGAGACAGACATTATGGGTAGGGTATAAAGGTTGGACTAGATGGCGTATGTCTTTAAAACAACTCCAAGTACTATGTTACTATGTTACTGTTAGTAACAGACATAGTGGGTAGGGTTTAAGGTGGACTAGATGGAGTATGTTTTTATAAACCTCCAATATATGTTATATGTAACTGTTAACAGCACATTATGGGTAGGTTATAAAGGTTGGCTAGAGGACATATGTCTTGTATACAACCTCCATTCTATGTACTAGTAACTGTTATACAGCTATGGGTAGGGTTTAAAGGTGGACTAGATGGACGTATGTCTATACACTCCCAATCTAGATGTTCACTAGTAACGTAACACAACATTATGGGTAGGTTTTTTAAAGGTTGGACTAGATGGACGTATGTCTTTTTAAACCTCCAATACTACTGTTACTATGTAATGTTAGACGACATTATAGGTGAGGTATAAAGGTGGACTAGAGGCAGTCTGTATACCAACTCCAATACTATGTTACCATGTACTGTTAGACCTGCATATGGGTAGGGTTATGAAAGGGTGGACTAGATGGGATGTTTATGACATACATCCTCAAGTATGTTTACATGTAAGTTAGTATAGACTTATGGGTAGGGTTAACATGTTGACTAGATGTAAGTATGTCCTTATACAACCTCCAATACTATGTTACATATGTAACGTTAGACCTGCATTAGGTGGTAGGGTATAAGGTTGGACTTAATGGACGTATGACTATACATCCTCCAATGCTATGATTACTTTAAATGTTATATAGAGTTATGGGTATGGTATTACAGGTTGGACTGGCATGTAAGTGGTCTTTATAAACCTCCAATCACTATGTTACTTGAACTGTTATACAGACATTATAGGTAGGGTATAAAGGTTGGACTAGATTGGACATATGTCTTTATACAACCTCCAATTTGATAGGTCCCAGGTAACTGTAGACCAGCTTATGGGTAGGGTTCAAGGTGGACTAAATGGATGTATGACTTTAACATCCTCCAATGCTATGTTACTATGTCAATGTATCAGACATTAAGGATTGGGGGAGTATAAAGGTGGATTAGATGGATGTATTTCTTTATTTACCTCAAAATTACTATGTTTTACATGTAACAGTTAGCAGAGATTATGGGTATAGTATAAAAGTTGGACTTAGATGGACATTGTTCTTTATACCAATCTCCCCAATACTATGTACATATGTAACGGGTAGACAGACTTTGAGGGTAGCGGTATAAGGTGGGCACTGATGGACGTATGCTTTATACAAACCTCCAATACTGATTACTATGTCACTGTTATACAGACATTATGGGTAGGGTATAAAGGTGGGATCTAGATGGGACATAGTCTTTAACAACTCCAATACTGTGTGTTACTATGTAACTGTTAAAGCTTATGGGTAGGGTATAAAGGTGCTAGAGGGACGTATGTCTTTACTACAACCCCTCAATACTGAATTCATGTACTTTATTCTAGTACCACTTGGTTAGACAGGCCATTATGGGTGGGTATAAAGTTGGATAGATGGACGGATATGGACTCATACAACCTCAATACAGTTAGTTGTAAACGGTATACAGACATTATGGTAGTGGGTATAAAGGTTGAGATAGATGGACGTATGTCTTTATACAACCTCCAATTACTATGATACTATGTAACATGGTAGACAGACATTATGGTAGGTATACAAGGTGGTTGGACTAGATGGACGGATGCCTTCATACAACCTCCAATACTGATGTTACTATGTAAACTGTTATAACAGACTTATGGGTATGGGTAAAAGTTGGACGTAGATGGACGGCATACTTCATGACAAACCTCAATACTATGTTTACTATTTAAACTGTTATACGGACTGATATGGGTTAGGGTATAAAGTTGGAACTCGAGGATGTATGTACTTATTACAGCCTCCACTACCATGATGTACTATGTAATGTTATACAGACATTATGGGAAGGGTATAAAGGTACTGAGAGAGGACGATGTCGTATATACATCTCCACTTCTATGTGTACTATGTTACCTGTTATTAAGACATCTAGGGTGGGTATAAGGGCTAAGATGGCCGACAAAAAACTGCCCCTGATGTGTCTGTTTACGTATATAGGTATAAAAAATGAATTTCATTGTATTTAGGACTAAATGTAGATTTATCCTCTCTGCTGGATCAATCTTTAACAGAAAGGTCGGATTGCTATCCCACCCCATGTGATATAAACTTTAACCCAGGGGATGACAGGGTAAAATTTAGTTGCAGCTTGAACAGCTGATACGCGCACTGCGTCCCTGTTTGTTACAGGCGCACAAGGGCAGCACTATTCCATTTAAGAGATGATTATCTCCATAAATGTTCCAGCACTACCCGGCCAGTCTTTTATTATTGATAACTATTTCCAGGCCTGAGAACACAATTTGTAAGTGGAAAAATACACCCAGGTATGGCATCCGAGTACTGCTAAAAGATAATTACGAGTACACATGCATAGGAAATCTGTAATAATACCGAGTTACACATGCATAGGAACTGATAAGTAATACCAGTACACAGCATAGGATGATAATAATACACGGTACCACATGCATAGGGCTGATAATAACGAGTACTCGGGCTATAATGACGAGTACATGATAGGAAACTGATAATAATCCACAGTACACATGATAGAGAACTGATAATAATACGAGTACACATGCATAGGCCCTGATAATAACTTAGGAGGCGGGCTCGCATTTGCGGATCTGTTATCCATTGATTTACAGTTTGTATTTTAGTATATAGGATCATGTTTAACCTTCAGTGATTAACTTTGTAAATAGCACATTTGTATTGGTAGGGATATAAAACTGATTACGATTAAGCTTTTCCCCTAGAGAAATGTCTGTTCCACGAGGCATTGTACTCCTCACAGAAAATAAACAATATAGGTTTCTTGACAGCACAATTTGATTGGACAGGTAATGAATCAATATTCTAAGGAATCGCAAAACAAGGTCTACAGCAATGTTCATTTATTATGGAACTTTTAGATAAAAAGGTTAATTAAACCTCCTTACACCATTAGCCCTTTCAGGGTGCCCAGGGAACCAGTAGTTATACATTTTATGTATTAAATTTAATTTACTTGTATTTATAGCAGAAAATCCTTAACTGGCTTCATAACACTGCACGAATTCACGTATTAAAAAAATCTAACATTTCTTCTCCAAAAAACAAATATAGAAAAGTACGAATTTGATCCTTTACAAATAATTGAAGTCCTTTTTTTGCAAAAAAGTGTTTTTGCGTTTTGACAAAAAATAAAACTTTGGTAGCAATATTGTTACTTGTTTTTTATATCAGTGAGATTCTAAACCCCTTGCTTTTGTCCGTTTTACAGGCAGTGTGGTTCCTTTAGCAATAGTTATGGTTTGGAAAAAGAAGCGATGACTGTAGATAAACCTTTCATATCAAAAAAATGATTTGGCTTTAACAAGCAGAAGTGTGTTCTGGTAAACCCCATTCTTGTCTGAGGACCGGTGTGGCCTACCAGTGATTCCTCTAAACGATACAAGAATACGTCATAAAAACTCTTAGCTTGATTGGGAGAAGGGATGAAGAACTCAAGAGAAAAACGTGTTTTGAGGAATTAAACATACATTTTCATTTCAGATTATGGTTTCCATGGCCTAGAAGAAATAAGAAAAAATAAACTAATTCCTGTGGTTTTTACAGAATGACTGCAAAGTGTATTTATCTGTATGTGTGGGTCAACGTACGGAAAGTGTTTAATAAGGGAACAGACATTTATCCAAAATCTTGAATCTTTCCCTTCATTAAAGCTGAGACCATATTAAAAAAGCAAAAGACCATATAAAGGAAACAGTGGGGTAAAAGCTGATATAGACATTACATTAGGGGGGGATGTTTAACCATTTTCTTCATTTTTCTACATCAATGTGTGGGGGTCATGGTCCAAAATTGGGTCATTTTCTAATGACTGTAGGTAGTTTTGTGTTAAAAAATAATAGACAATATGTAGTCCACAAAGTTTATCTGCTGGAAATAACTAAACATACATTATATAACGTGTGGTCCCCCTCCAGCCCCACCATATACATCACATCCAAAAGGCAATATACTTACAGTATGATATACAATTAATTAAACCGACGAACATGAATATTCTGTCTGTCCAAAGACAACGCCTCTTTCTTAAGGTATTAGAGATTCTGCTATCCCGAGATTGGAGGCCAGGCTCCTACCTCCTCCATGTCCAGCTGTTTAAGAGATGATTGCACGTATGGATGAAAACATACGCGTGATTAGCTGTCCGGTTACGGTTCCAGAACTGGGGTTTGGTCTTCAAAATTGATTGCACGATGTTTTATTCATACACACAATCAACTGTTTTAAGCAGTAGGTAATTACGCCAATGGCTAAAATCCCTTTTCTATATGAGTGGACTTTGTTCTCTTTTTGTTTGAAAACATGTATGAAAACAAAAACTACATGATTCAAAGGGTATAAATTCAAATTCTAAACTTGTAAATTTGCATTGTTTCCACACACTAACATTAGCAAATATTGTGGTTGTCATAGAGGCCAAGAAGACAATTACTCTTTAATAACCCAGGGACAAGCTCTGAGAACATTATCTCTCTGTGATTGGTCAGGGTGTAAGACACACTCCTCTATGTTGTGAAACAAGAGTTAGAGCTGTTTTTTTTCTTGTATTTTTTCCTTTTAACTTTTCATTAGAATATTTTTTAAACTCTACACCAACAGAAAAATGGATGGTACTCAACTTAATTCCTTCCACTTCCCTGGAGTGATTTAAATGGATCCGTAAAAAAACCTATGATATTTTTTGCTCAAGATGGAAGTTTTTTACATTTGTTATGTCAAAGTAAATATGTTTATAAACGAGACCAATACTCAGTTATTCCCGACCCCCGGGATCTTTTAATATCAAAAAACAAAGCACTAAGGCGGCAGGCGGAGTTTATCTATCAAAGGTTTATTCTATTAGGCAGGGCTGTTCTTTAATGAGACCAATATGAGAAACAATGCTAGGGCGGCGCCCGCTTAATACAGGAGATAGCAGGCAGAGCTCATTTTATTATTATTTTTTTTTTAAAAAGAGTCGGCAGGGAGAGGGAACTAAGGAAAGGAAAATAAAGATTAGCGCCAGTGGTACATAGGGTGGCATTAAAGTTTGCTAGTGGCAAAAAACCTAGAGACCACCCCCTGTACCTAGGTTTATTTGAACGTACAGTGAATGTATAGTTCAATGTCTTACATTGTTACTTTACCATTAAACATTCTACCAGGCCCAGTACATTCAAGTCACTGCATCTTTATACAAAAACAGAGTTATCCCTTTAAAAAGGATGAAAGATTCCAAATATTACCGCTCATCAGGGAAGCTCGTGGGATTTTGGCCGCAAAAAAGTATTGTGAATGAAAATGAATTAAAATGCTGGTTTAGATAGGAACTAATGTTCTTATCACAGAAGATGTTGGCACTCTATAAGTCCACAATAATGATGAATATAATTATATATTATCCTGCTAAAAATCCCTTTGGTATTCCAGACGCTGAAAATTTAGCTGTGGATTTGCCCCATGGTCATAGAGGGTCAAGGCCTCCTCTCAGGAAACCATGTATAGGAAAGCAGGGATAGGGGGGCCCCACCATAGATTTGCTGGGGGGGCCAATTCAGTTCTTAGTGACACACTGGGTCGTTATAATTGTTGAGAGTTTAATCTCCTTAATTATTAACAGTTTGGATACATCTTCACTAGACAGGGAACATCCTAATGTGTCTGCCAATCTTGGATAAATCTATTGCAGTGCTATAATCTAATAAACAATCTGATATCTGAGAAATCTGTTTTTATCAACGGTCTAAGTTATGTTACATGTTTATACTGTAGATCTGAAAGAAAATCACTAAAGATATAGAGAGGAGCGGGACGAGGACAGAGAGAGACAGATGAGGAGAGACAAAGGACAACAGAGAGAGTGGAGAGGAGAGATGAGATAGTAGAAGAGAAGAGAGGATACACACAGAGAAAGAAGAGAGACAAGGACACACAGAGAGAGAGAGATAGCGAGAGAGAGATAAGAGCGAGAAAAGAGAGAAGAGATACCACAACGAGAAGAAGAGACACAGAGAAGAGCACAGATTGAGATAGCGAGAAGAGAGGGACAGAGAGAGAGAGAGGACAGGACAGACAGATAGAAAGAGAGAAAGAGCCAACGCAAACACACACCACAGACAGATGAGAGACAGAGAGAAAGACACAGACACAGACGAGAGACACCCAGAGAGGAGAGATTGCGAGAGAGAGAAAAGAGAGAGACACGAGAGAGAAGACAGACAGAAAGATAGATGAGGGGACAGACAGCAGAGTGAAGAGAGACAACACACCGAAAGGAGAACAGAGAGCACACAACAGTTGAGGAGACACAGAGAGATAGACGAAGAGAAGACAACACACACAGAGAAAGGGAGAAACACAGAGAGAGAGAGAGATAAGAGAAAGAGAGAGTCATAGCGAGAGATAAGAGAGAAGGAGCAGTGGGAATTAAAGAGAATGGATCTATTTGAGAATTATTATTCAAGAATTGCGTATACCACTTTTGATGTAGGAGGCTCGTGCTTTCTTGTCTGGAAGAAAGGACACCAAGTTAATGTTTTTGCATTTGATGGGAATGTTAAATGTCATGTGTGTTTTCCTATAAGGATGTAGCGTATGTCTCAAGATATGGCTGATGTCGGAAGGTGTTGTGGTTCTGCAAAACAATTAGAGTAAACCACTGATTAGTAGTGGCAATGGGTCATTCATTCCCATGAAACTAAAAGTTTTATAGATATTGGTTATTCAGCAGAAATAATAAACGGATGGCAATACCCATCCCTACACTGTCCTATAGTTATATGATTTACCCTTCTTCCCTTCCACCAATAGTGTCCAAAAGTCATTAAGATGCACAATCAGTGGAATCATAGTTTCTTTAAAGTGCGACATTACACATGTATCCCCCATTCTTATATAGGGAGTCGATAATGATGACGGTCATTTCCAGCAATCATTGGTGTAATGGGTGTAACATGTGGATGCCCCCCTATGATTACAGTACGTGCTACCCAGTGGGATTGGGTGAAGGGATCAATCCGAAAGTCCTGTAAGGGGTTGTGCTGATGTTATAGTTAATACCAAGAATACATCAATGGCACCACGGATGGGTTCCTTGCAGGCATACACATCTTGGGGGGGGGGGGGCTCACGATAAATAGCATAATCCCTTTGGATTCAAAGGGCTCTCTACTGTGTAGGCCAGCTAACCAGTACAAGCATTGAAGAAATAGTAGCAACTGACTTCATTACCGCCCCGACTCTGGTTCTTTTAATTTAGGTTCTGGAAAATAAAATTGACAAATATGAGCTAACGTTTGTGATGAGTATCTGTACATGTCTTACACAAAAGGGGGGGAACTTTAAGCTAGTAACAATTAGTGTTGAATCTATTTCTAACTTTACATCGGGTGCGAGGTTGGGCACTCATTTTGGCAAACAACAGCGATTTAGGCATGGCCACTATATGATTGTGTTGAACTGAACTCACGTTGATCGGGGTTCCTGCCATTTGCAATGATTTGATGGGTCCTGTTAAAAAAAAGAGGAATTTGTCTGATTACAAAGGATTTTTTTCTCTTTGTATAATGTTAATTAAACTTGTAAAATGAATATGTTGACGGGACAGCAAACGTGTTGTTTTTTAAGTACATGCCACATTTTTTCTTTATTATTCCAAGGGAGATGAGAACGTTATCCACCTCCTGTGAATAATAGAACGCCCAGGGGACACGCGCCAAAAACTTACCTAACCTGCATCCACTTGCGGCTGCCCCCTTGTGTCCGCCGCGCTGCCAATCGCGTCCCAATCTTTGATTGGCGCGAATGCCGCCAAAGATAGGACGGCTTGGTCGGGACAGAGAGGGCTGGTCAGCTCAGAAACAGGCTTTGAGTGAGCGCTGGTAAGGTAGTTCACAGTGTCCCTGAGGCAAACTATTATTCACCAGGGGGTGGGAATAAGCGTTCTCAACTCCCTGTCAATAATAAAAACAGATTTTATGTATTAACAAAGTAAATGAAAATCAGTTTAGTGTTCCTTAATTGTAAACGTCTGTCTCATTCAGAATATCAAGTCGGGCTCCACCTCTGGGAACACTAATGGGTTTGTAGTGCCACTTATTTGCACATAACCAATTCAGATTTAAGCTTTTAACCTTTTGGGGGTTATCAGGTTCGAATACGTTCTGATTGGCTGTAACAGATAATAGTCCCTGGGTATGCATTTGAAAAAACAGTGGTTTGTACATTGATTAAACTGTTCGGCTTTACATTACACATGACATAGAATATCCATATTGCATTATAGTTATAGGTAGTTATATATGTATTAATATATATACATTAGATGAAGAATTGAATATTACCATTTGTCTTTGAAGCTGCATGGATTTACACTGCCGCAATAAAAAATTCCCAAATATAGTCGGTCATGTTTCCATTTCAATGTCCTGCGCGGATCTAGATTTATCTGTGCGTGCAAAATAGAATTTTTGTGCCCCACACACCACAGAGTTTATTGTTCAGCAGATTTTTCTGCGTATCGGTTGGGTGTGCACACAAAAATTTTCAGCTTGAGGGGAAACATAACTAATTTGAAAACCGCCTGCGTGTATCCACCTTATTCTCAGCAAGCACTAGGTGGCAGCATGAAAAAGCAGGCAAAAGGACGGCAATCTGATTCTTCAAATGCTTTATTTAATCATACAAAAGATTCAAACCATCAAGCACAACACATGCATGTCATGCCTAGAGTGGTTTGCAATATTTTGCATGCATAAATAAAGAGAGAGCATCTCCTTGTTATTAACTTCACCCCTTCCGTAGGGCTCATCAGGGTGGCTAAATATGTTCAAGTTGGATCAGCAAACATAAGTTAAACATGATTGAAAATGAAAATTTTCATAAAGCATTGGAGCTCTTCTTCTGCAGGATATCATTTAAACTTAGCCATAAAAGGTATTACTTTATATCTTTATTTTCATCAAGTGGCTAACAGGTACAATTATCTAATAACTATTGAATATTATGTAAAGGGAGTGTGTTTAGGGGGAAAGACACAATCAATTAATAAGCAGGCAGAAACAAGCTGACCCAAGGCTTGGGATCCTGGTTAAAATTGTTTTGTCACAATTGATGTATGTGAACACCATATACCCAAGCCGTGTGGTCTGTTTATTTGGTCTCCAAAGACAAGCATGGGAGCTCCAAAGACCAGCAATGAAAAGGTGTTGCACACTGTGACTTAGTTTGTAACCCCCATGGGGTACATGCGGCGTAACCAGCTGAGAGAAATGGTGTATTAATGATCTAATGGGTAGACCAAAATAATTCAAAGCAAGTAGTTTCCATCTTCAAACCACCTTATAGCAGTGCGATGAGTCAGGTCCACCAAGTAGTTTAAATAGAGTTTTACTAAATATTGAGGTTCGCCCAATTTGTTCATCTCCCAATAACTAGTATCCAATTAAAGAACTGTGGACATGAATCGTATTAACGCCTTGTCTTGGACTTTGTTGAGGTAAGTTCTGTAAAAAAAACAAAAAAAAAAAAAAGAAAAATTACAAGTTATAGAGGTTTAAAAATCCCTAAAAACCATGCTAAACATTTTGTGCCTATTTAAAAGGTTCAGAGTGATTTTAAGACGGGTTTGTGTTGGTTACTATGTAACTGCTTATACAGACATTATGGGAGTCGGAATAAAGGTGGATAGATGGGGGAAGCGGGGACGTATGTTTATACAACCTCAATACTTGTTTACTAGTAAACTGTTAGACGACATATGGGCTGGGTATAAAGGTGGACTAGATGGACGTAGTCTTATACAACCCCAATACTTGTTTACTATGGTAACAGTTATACGACATTATGTGGTATGGGTATAAAGGTGGACTAGATGAGGATCGTATGTCTTTATACAACCCCCAAACTATGTTGATATGTAAACTGGATATACAGACATTATGGGTTAGGGTATAAAGGTTCGACTAGATGGACGTATGTCCTATCCAACCTCCAATACGTAGTGTTACGATATAACACTGTTATACAGACAGTATGGGGTTAGGATATAAAGGTTGGATTAGATGGACGTATGTCTTTATACAACCTCCAATACTAGTTAAACTATGTAATGTAACAGAAACATTATGGGGTAGGATATAAAGGTGGGACTAGATGGGACATATGTTTCTCCTCAACTCCAAACTATGTTACGATGTAACTGTATACAGACCTTATGGGTAGGGTATAAAGGGTTGAGCTAGATGGACGTATGTCTTTATACAACTCCCATCTATGTTACTATGTAATGTATACAGACATTATGGGTAGGGTATAAAGGTTGGACTGATGGAGTGATTATGTCTTTCACACCCCATACTAGTTACTATGTAACTGTTAACAGGAACCATTCGTGGGTAGGGTATAAAGGTTGGACTCGATGGACGTAGGTTCTTTTATACAACCTCCAATATATGTTACTATGTAACCTGTTATACAGAACCTTTGTGGTAGGGTTATAAAGGTGAATAGATGGAAGTATTCTTTATATAACAACTCCTAATACTATGTTATATGTAACTGTTTAGAAAGACATTATGCGGTTAGGATATAAAAGGTGGGACTAGATGGAACGTATGTCTTTATATAACCTCCAATTAATACGTTTACTATGTAAACATGTTAGACAGGAATTATGGATAGGTAAAAGTGGATAGAGTGGTCATATGTCTTTATATACCTCCAATACTATGTATTGTTACATGTAACTGTTATACAGACATAGGGTGGGTATAAAGGTGGATAGCATGAACGTATGTCTTTATACAACCTTCATACTAGGTACAGTACTGTAGGCATTAGGGTAGGGGATAAAGGGGGACTAGTGGACGTATGTATTTAACAACCTCCAATACTATGTTACATATAAACTGTTATACAGGCATAGGGGTAGGGTATAAAGGTTGTACTAGAGGACGTATGGTTTAAACGCTCCATACTTGTTACTATGTAACTGTTATACAGACATTCATGGGTAGGGTATAAAGGTTGGAGTAGATGGACGTATGCCTTATACAACCTTCAATACTATGTTTACTATGTAACTGTTATACGGACATTAGTGGGGTAGGTATAAAGGTGGACCTAGATGGACGTATGTCTTTATATAACCTCCAAATACTATGTACTATGAATGTTGACAGACATTATGGTAGGGTATAAAGGTTGGACTAGATGGATGTATGTCTTTATACAACCTCCAATACTATGTTACTAGTAACTGTTATACAGACATTATGGGTAGGGTATAAAGGTTGGACTAGATGGATGTAGTCTATACAACCTCCCATACTATGTTACTATGTAAATGTAGACAGACATTATGGGTAGGATATAAAGGTTGGACAGATGGAACGTATGTCTTTATAATAACCTCCAATACTATGTATGTTACTATAGTAACTGTTAGAGACATATGGGTAGGTATAAGGTTGGACTAGATGGACGTATTGTCTTTATACCAACCTCCAATACTATGTACTATGTAACTGTTATCAGACAGTGATGGGTAGGATATAAAGGTTGGACTAGATGGACGTATGTCTTTATATAAACTCCAATACTATTATGTTACTATGTAACTGTTATACAGACATTATGGGTAGGGTATAAGGTTGGGACTAGATGAGAAGTATGCTTTATACAAACTCAAACTATGTGTTACTATGTAACTGGTAGACATTATGGGTAGGGTATAAAGGTTGGACGAGATGACGGATGTCTTTATTACAACCTCCAATACTATGTTACTATATAACGGTTTACAGCATAATGGGTAGGGATAAAAGGTTGTACTAGATGGACGTATGTCTTATATAAACCTCCAATACTATGTTACTATGTAACTGTTATACAGACATTTATGGGTAGGGTATAAAGGTTGGAGTAGATGGACGTTGCCTTTATTAAAACCTCCAATACTAGTTACTATGTAAACTGTTATACAGGACATTATGGGTAGGGTATAAGGTGGACAGATGGAAGTATGCTTTATACAAACCTCAATACTATGTTGATGCTAACTGTTATACAGACATTAGGGTAGGGTTATAAAGGTTGGACTAGTGATGGACGTATGTTCTTATACAACCTCCAATATATGTTACTATGTAACCGGTTTATACAGACATTATGGGTAGGGGATAAAGGTTGGATAGATGGACGTATGTCTTTATATAAACCTCCAATACTATGTTAGTATGTAACTGTTATAAAGAATATGGGTAGGGCTTAAAGGTGGCACTAGATTGGACAAATCACATTTGTGGGGTTATAAGCATTTTCAAAGTTATTCAATAAAAGTTCTCTATCGTTTTAAAATGGTGCTAATTTTGCCCACCAATCAGATGTTAGCTTTCAAATGTTAAATAAGATCTGATTGGTTGGGGCTAAATTAGCACCATTTTAAACAATAAGAACTTTTATTGAATCTCCATGTCATATTCACAGCAAATACATTTGACGAACACGTCGTATAACGGGTTTTTAAAGTCAATCAGTGGGTAAAATGAAATTGAGATTCCCGCCAGTGGCTGCACATTAAATTCGATATGCGGAAGAACATGTAAGGGTTTTGTTAAATGTCCTCAGCTAATCAATGAAACCGCTACCGTCTGGCAACTTCTGTGCTGCTGTGCCATGGAAAAGGCACAGAAAAGAGTTGACGAACAGGTCTTGGAAAGCATATTTAGGAGCCAAGGTAGAAGATTTTATCCTAGCAAGGTCAAGGTTTTGGGGGTGTTTAATTTAATCCCCTCAAAATGTCACAACAAATGCACAAGATTTAGCGTCCAGCAGAAAGAATTTGGTGGAGGGTAAGAAGGGAAACAGTACTAACTACATGTTCGTCAATGCATTGAAAATTTCTGGCACAGATGGATTAAATGAGGAGAACAATATACAGGACAAAAGTCTGGCAAGTTATAAACGGGTGACAGGACAATGAAAAGTCCTTGGCAGGTCAACATTACTTCAAATACAAATGCATTCTGGTGGTGGCAGACGACGGTGGTAGAAGCAACAGATTGGTGGATTTGGAGGAAACGAACCAGGTATTTCAGGCCTAAAAAAAGGTCTGATTTTGTGAGTACTCACGTTCATGGCTGTCGGATTCATATGTCAAGCCTCTATGTGGGAAAAAAAAAAACAGAATGATAGAGATTTTATGAAGCTACCAAGGATCTAATGCTGGCATACAATGGTTGATATTTGTTTGATTCAATGTTGATCATCGAATCTAATTTAGGCAGCCCAACGATCCCAGGCTAAACCATTCATTTGCAATCAGCATAGCCTTTAGTAATCAGTAGAGGCCGTGGTTTGGAAACACCACGGAAGATGGCAGGTAAGTCAACTTATGTATTAAAGAATAATTTGCACTGAAATTGCAATAAGGAGAGCCAGGTAGCCATGATGGAGCTAAATCTGAAATGTATATGCAAATATCTACAAACCAAATACTACAAGACACATATAACGATCTCTAGAATAAAGCGACTTTTCACTCCAGACATACCCTGGGACAGAATGAATTGGAAGGCTATGTTCGCACACGCAGGGGCAATCAGTGTGTTTGTGTCCATTTTTATGTGCATTTTGTTTAAGGTTTGCAATTAGCAGTTCAATCTTTGCAATGGAAAACTTCCATGCGAACTGTTTGAGAAACGCACTGGACAACCATGCAGCAGTGGAACTGCTAAAAGTGTTTAACACAAGGAAATAATGTCTGTCATTGAACACATCTATAACTAGGTCTTATTTTAAGACATTAGGGCTATGTACCGAGAACCAATATTGATACTTGTGTCTTAGAGCTGAGTTATCAGATGTACCAAGGGTTAACACAGCTTTAAGTCACTAATAAAGGAGGAGAGAGACATTGGTTATGAAGTGACAGGAAGCAGCTCCAGCAGGTTCTGTTAGTGAAGTTAAAACACTGCAAAAAAACGTGAGGCATGTCCAGGCATGAACACTGGAATGGGCGGAAGTAGTGGGAAGTAAGAAATATAAGAAATGAGTCACTTAGTGACAAGCTGAGTGATTTTATAAGGATATATACCACTGCAGCTACATTATAAAATATCACACTTATGGATTATAATGTCTTAATAGACAATTTCAATGATGTTCAGGGATTAAGGAATTAGGCTAACTTACCAAAGAGCAGCAAAGTGGCTACTATTATATCCCCAAAACCAGCCCATTGTGGACCAAACACAAAAGAAAACATTGATACATCTACAATCATTTCCATGTATATATAGGTAGATATTAATTTCTATTACTATGGGTCATAGAAAAATGCAAATACATTGTTATTCTACATTTCACGTTAAAGATTAAAGATGCTTATTTAAAAAAGGCTCAAAATGTTTATACACATTAAACTGTATTAAGATTGTAACATGAAATGAATTTTATGGAAAAACATTTACCAGATAATTTTATATTCCAAATAATTCCAGAAATAAAACAGTGTCTGGCCCGAGAAGCTTGAATGGGTTTCACCAGTTCAAAAATTAATGTATAAGGTTTTGCCTATAAAGTTTTAGTCCCCAGTCAAACGCTTGTTGCTCAAATATTTCTGTAATTTTCTGATAGTCATGCGATGCTAGGGCCAAAATTAACTCTCTCAGCTGTTAACTTGTTAAATTAAATATTTAATTTGAATGTAAATAGTCTAGAAATCTTAAATAAACACACTAAATATAGTGTGAAAATATGAAAAAAGCTTCATACATATAACACACTGTATATATATCTATACATATAAAAACAGATAATAGATAGATTTAGATAGATACATATAGATAATAATTACTAAACAGATGATAGATAGATAATAGATAATATTATTGATAAATAGATAGATAGATAGATAGATAGATAGTAGGGGATGATAGATAGATAGATAATAATAGATATATGATAGAAAGATGTTATAATAGATAGTAGACAGACAGATAGATAGATAGATAGACAGAGATAGATAGATGATAGAAGATAGAATAGATAGTAGATAGATAGATAGATAGATAGATAGATAATAGATAAATAATTGCTAAACAGATGATAGATACATAGATGATAGATAGATAGATAGATAGATAGATAGATAAGATAGAGACATATAGATAAATAATTACTAAACAGATGATAAATAGATAGATAATAGTAGATATATTGATAAATAGATAGATAGATAGATAGTAATAGATAGATATATTGATAGAAAGATATTATAATAGATAGATAGGTAGATAGATAGATAATAGATAAATAATTGCTAAAAAGATGATAGAGTAGATAAGATAGATAGATAGATAGAAGATAGATTAGATAGGATAGATAGATAGATAGATAGATAATAGATAAATGATATATAATTGTTAAACAGATGATAGATAGATAATAAATAGATAAAAAGATGGATAGATAATAGATAAATAGATGATAGATAGATTAGATAGATAGATTAGATAGATAGATAGTTAGATAATATATATATATATATATATAAAAATATATATATATATAGTATGAAAATATGAAAAAGCTTCATACATATAACACACTATCACACAATATGAAGTATATATATTACAAAACAGATGACAGATAGTAGATAAAGAAGATAGAAGATGATAGATAGATAGATATAGATAGATAGATAGATAGATAATAGATAGATAGCTAGATAGATGATAGATAGAATAGTAGATAGATAGGATGATATATAAGGATAGATGATAGATGATAGATAAGATAGATAGATAGATAGATATATAGATAGATAGATTAAATGGATAGATTGATGATGGATAGATAGATAATAGATAGATAGATAGGTAAAAGATAGTAGATAATGATATACAGAAGATATATAATAGATAGATGATAAATAGATAGATAGATAATAGATAGATAGATAGATAAAATGATAGATAGATAGCTAGTAGTAGATAATAGATGATAGATGATATATAGATAGATGATATATAGATAGAGGATATATAGAAAAGATAGATAATAGATAGATAGTATATAGATAGATAGATAGTATAGATAGATAGATAGATGATCTATAGATAGATGATATATAGAAGGTAGATAATAGATAGATAGATATATAGATAGATAGATAGATAGATAATAGATAGATAGATGATAATAGATAGATAGATAATAGATAGATAGATAGATAGATAGATAATAGATAGATATATTGATAGAAAGATGTATAATAGATAGATAGACAGACAGATAGATAGATAGATAGATAGACAGATGATAGATAGATAGATAGATAGATAGATAGATAGATAGATAGATACATAATAGATAAATAATTACTAAACAGATGATAAATAGATAGATAATAGATAGATAATTGATAAAAAGATAGATGATAGATAGTAGGTGAGATAGATAGATAGATAGATAGAGATAGATAGATAATAGATAGATATATTGATAGAAAGATATATAATAGTACGATAGGTAGATAGTAGATAATGATAAATAATTGCTAAACAGATGATAGATAGATAGATGATAGATAGATAGATAGATAGATAGATAATAGATAATAGATATATAATTGTTTAAACAGATGATAGATAGATAATAAATAGATTAAAAAGATAGATAGATTAGATAGCATAGATAGATAGATAGAGAGTTAGTATATATATATCTATAAAAAAAATATATATATTTAGTATGAAAATATGAAAAAGCTTCATACTATAACACACTATAACACATATGAAGTAATATATATACAAAACAACAGATGACAGATAGATAGATAATAGATAGATAGATGATAGATAGATAGATTATAGATAGATAGATAGATAGATAGATAGATAGATAGATAGATTAATAGATAGATAGCTAGAATAGATGATAGAGTAGATAATAGATAGACTAGATGATAGATAGATGGATAGATAGATAGATGATAATAGAAGATAGATAATGATAGAAAGAATATAATAGATAGATAGATAGATAGATGATAGATTGATGATGGATAGATAGAATAGAAGATAGATAGGTAATGATAGATGATGAGATCAGAAGATATATAGATAGATAGAGCTCGATAAATAGATTAGATAATAGATAGATATATGATATATAGATAGATGATATATAAAGATGATATATAGAAGATAGATAATAGATAGATAGATAGATAGCATAGATAGATAGATAGAAGATAATAGATAGATAGATAGAAATAGATAGATAGATAGATAGATTGATCTATAGATAGATGATAGTATAGAAGATAGATAATAGAGATAGATAGATAGATAGATAGATAGATAGATAGATAGATATATAGATAGATAGATAGATAGATAGAGATAGATAGATCAGATAGTAGATAGATAGATAAGATAGATGAATATAGAAGATAGATAATAGATAGATAGATAGATAGATAGATAGATAGATAGATAGATAATAGTAGATAGTAGATGATATATAGATAGATGATATAAGAAGATAATAATAGAAGATAGATAGATAGATAGATAGATGGATAATAGAAGATAGATGATATATAGATAGAAGATAAGAGATAGATAGATAGATAGATAGATAGATAGATAGATGAGATAGATAGATCGATAGAGATGATATATAGATAGATGATATAAAGAAGATAGATAATAGATAAGATAGATAGATAGAGAGAAGATAGATAGATAGTAGATAGATAGATAGATGATATAAAGTAGATGATTAATGGAGATAGATAAATAGATGATAGATATATAGATAGATAGTTATATAGATAGATAGATAGATAGATAGATAATATATAGATAGAGATATAGATAGATGATATATAGAAGATAGAAATAGATAGATAATAGATAGATAGATTATATAGATGAGATAGATAGATAGATAGAGATAGATAGATAGATAGATAGATAGATAGATAGATAGATAGATAAATAGATAGATAGATAGATAGATAGATGATATATAGAAGATAGATAGATAATAGATAGATAGATAATAGATAGATAGATATATAGATAGATAATAAATAGATAGATATATAGATAGATAATAGATAGATAGATTGATAGAAGATGGATAGATGATAGATAGATAGATAGATAGATGATAGATAGATGATAGATAAATGATGAGATAGATGATAGATAGATAGATAGATAGTAGATATAGTAGTAATAGATAGATAATAGATATATTGCGATAGATAGATAACATAAGGGGTGGTGTGCTTCATAGGCCTGGGTGTGCTGTGATTCATAAATATCCAACCTTGAGACAAACTGCAGAGCATCACAGGACTTGTGCAGAAGTTCAAACATTTATTACATGTGCAACAAAACAGATAGCGACGTTTCGTCTGTATCATAGCTTGAGAAAGTCTCAAGGCACAGACCGAAACGTGCTATCTGTTTGTTGCCAATTAATAAATGTTGAAATTCTGCCACAAAGTCCTGTGAGTGCCTCTGCAGTTGTCTCAAGGTTAGATAGATAGATAGATAGATATAAGATATATAGATAGATAATATATAGATGATATATAGAAGATAGATAATAGATAGATAGATAATGAGAAGATAGATAGATAATAGATAGATGTAATAGAAGATAGATAGATATATAGATAGATAGATACTAGATAGATAGAGAGTAGAGATAGATAGAGAATAGATAGATAGATAGATTAGATAGATAGATAGATAGATAGATAGATAGATAGATAGTAGATAGATAGATAGATAGATAGATAGTAGATAGATAGATAGATAGTATGAGATAGATGAGAATAGAGTAGATAGATAGATAGATAGATAGATAGATAAGATATAGAATGAGATAGAAGATAGATAATAGAGAGATAGATAGATAGATAGATAGAATAGATAGATAGATTAGATAGATAGAAGATAGAGAAGATAGATAGATAATAGATAGATAGATAGATAGATAGATAGATAGATAGATAGATAGATAGATAGATAGAGATAGATAGATCTCTAGATATATAGATAGATAATAATAGATGATATATAGAAGATAGATAATAGATAGATAGAGATAGATAGATAGTAGATAGATAGATAGATAGTAGATAGATAGATAGATAGTAGAGATAAATAGATAGATAGATAGATAGATAGATAGATAGATAGCGGAGATAGAGTAGATAGATAGATAGATAGTAGATAACTAGATAGATAGATAATAGAGATAGATAGATAATAGAGATAGATAGATAGATAGATAGATAATAGAGATAGATAGATAGATAGATAGATAGATAGATAGATAGATAGATAATAGATAGATAACTACTGTAGTTATAAGACTATTGAAATATTCCAGTACGCTATTAAGTGTTTGTCTTATAAACACAAAGAAACACATATAAACTAAACATTAAAATCTACTTTGCTTTGTTTTTTTATATAATGCTATCCCATTATTTATTGACTGTATTATTTCTTCATATTGAAAAGATACAAGTGACATTGGTGATTATGATATTCGTAGCTTACAGGCAAGAATGAGTCATCCCTCCGGCATTGCATTGAATAAGAAGAGTCTATTGATTTAAAAATGTCAAACTATTCTTTGTGGGAGGGAGTAACTAAGAATCCTTATCTCCATTGCCAAATATAATAACTCCAATGTAGCTCGCCACCCCCACGAACTGTCTATATTTCTTTTAACTCTACCTGCACTATAAATATCTTCCCCTCCATAGGGGAGTCGAGTAGAAATAGCACAACCGTTAATAATAGTGATATCATGACTAAAGTCAAGCGATGGCCAATGGTGTAAGCAGCTTTCCCTCGAGACACTGACAAATATAGAAAGAAGGTTTTAATGTAGCACTGCTTGACCTGAGAAAGAGAGAAGTACATCCCCCGAAAGCTTGTCTGTAAAAATGAACTGTGAGTCCATAATAAAAAGGTATCACCTTATCCTACAGTACTCATCTCTTAGTATATACTACTGGACTATCATGCCTACAACCATTTTATTTAAAGACACATGCAAATTGTTATTCCCATAGGAGAACCAAACACATTTGGCAATTCCAAGCAAAATATAACACATTTTTAGATGGAGAAAAAACATTGACTTACCGTATTGGGGCAGACAGATTGCTCTGAAACTTTTTTTGCCTTGCACTTGTTTATATACCTGTTTGAGTTATTGAAAGAACCAATCAGGAGCCCCCTGTACCTGCCCACAAACATTTCTAATCTTGTCATGCTGCTAGCAATTACCAATCTGCTGATAGTCAGATGAAAACCAAACTAAAAGATAAATAATTATTAGTATAAGTAAACCATGGTAAATGCATGAGTTTTTATTGTCCCAGTAGCAGAAGGAAATTTAGTAGAGGAATTCAAATTTGTTATGAAATTGGCACAGTAGGGCAGTCTATGATTTGAAAGATATTTAGTGATATCTGTAAAAGATTAATGTCCATATACAGGTCAATATTCCAAACGATACTTGACCCTCCAATCAGAAATCCCCATCTGTATCATATAGTCACTAGTGATGGCCCAGTTCGCAGATCCCGGATATGCGGTGGATATGCGGTGGATATGCGGCGGATTTAACTCATTCGCGAACGGCGGATATCTCGGATTTTCCGGTTTTCCGCCTTCCAAACTTTTCCGAACCGCTTTTTTCGAAAATTTTCAAAATTCTCGTATTTTCGAAAATACATGAAAATTTCGCTGAATTTTCCCATTTTTGGATGGAGCAAGCCATTTTGGGTGCCGTTATTTAGAAGAATCCTCGTATTATTGAAGAACGGATTTTGCTGAACTTTCATTTTAATAGGTTTTTAAAGGGTTTGCTCGCGGATTTTCGAATTTTCGAATTTTTCCGAAAATTCGCAGATTCTCGAGCGGACCGGATTTTGCGTAGTTCGAACATCTCTGATAGTCACATGGATTTTTAATCAGATTTCAGGGGGACTTTGTACATCATCGATTGCTAGTTTTTTGATTCCATTTCAGTGATTGAAATAAAAATAAATCTAACTGTGTATGACCAACCTAAATACCAAATCATTGTGTATTTTCTCTATCGATTGAAGCAGGTGGGAATTAAACAGAAACCCCAATGTTCAAAAGTTTCTGACTTGCACAATGTTTAAACCAGTAAATATTATTTTGCCTACAATTTTAGTCCATGTTCGAGCTTTATTAAAAAGTAGCAATGTACATGTTTAAAAAGCCAAATCATGATTGGACAATAATTGTAGTTTATATTTGGACAATCCATTAATCAGCGAATGTCTAGTCTGATTGCAATAAAGAGTTGGTTGTGGGTAATTGTAATGGCGTGATAGTGGTAACTCATATGGTACAGGTGGTAAATTGCATTTAGAAATACAGTGGCCTAAATGTTTGATCTTTGTTTTACAAGATTATAACTTTGCTTCATTTGTAGCACATTTTAATCCATTCACTTACAACTGTATCTCTGTATGTTGGTAATGTTTGACTGTGGCATAAAATACTGACCGTGTACTTATTTTACCATTGGCTATTGGGGCATTGGTGTCTCATACTACACAAGTAGCAATATAGTGCAGCGTTTGATCAGTATTTTATGATTGTGGCTTTTTATTAATGGATGCATTGTAAACTACAAAGTTCCATACATGGTTTTACTTAAATGGCAACGGTTTGGAAAAAATAACTTTGCCTTATCTTAATCTATATATAAAATACATGTAAGTAGCATTTTGCTGCTTACATTTGTTGCTGCATGCCTCCAATATAGTACTTGTTTTGCTCAGTCTCAGTATCCCCTCTCCCTTCCTTAACAGACACCCGACCCCTCCTTCCATCTGAACTGGCTTTCTTTGAAGTCAAGCATGCTCAGTAATGGATATCTCAGTACTATATTAAAGTACTTAGATAGGAAATTTCGCAGCATGCAATGCACACATACCAACGGTCATCATTCCAGTTACAGCAAAACTGCACACAGCAGAAGAGTTTATGAAAATAAGGCACTTGACTGACAGCTGAAATGTAAGATGGTTCAGACGGGATTTTTAAAGAAATAGGGGACAGATTAACAAAAAATGGTACAGTGATAATAAAGAATAATAGTTTCCAGTAATGTGCAATATATATGTGTGTGTTATATAACTAACTACAACAAAATATCCATTCCATCCCTATTTATTCGCTCTAGAAATTTAACCCCTAGCCACAATGATCCAAACACATAATCAAACAAAAGGCTTCTGCATCAACCAATATGAAGAACGTCAAGGATTATATGCAGACGATATTATAATATACTTAGATAACACCAAAAAATCACTTAACACGATATTCCAGGTGATCAATACCTTTGGCCAATACTCCGGATTAACCATAAATTGGGACAAATCTGCTCTCTACCCAATGGACAGCAACACAACCCACACAGCACACAACCTGGCACCCATACCTATCGTCAAACATTTAAAATACCTAGGGGTTACCATAATGAAATCCCCCCAACAATTCTACTCCCTAAATATAGCCCCTTTAATAGATCTAGCTCTAATCAAAACACTGGCATGGAAATCCCTCCCCCTCAACTTATGGGGTAGAATCCAACTTACAAAAAATTTCCAAAAATTTTATATATGGTCCAGCACTCCCTAACATATATACCCCAGTCTTTTTTTAAAAGATTGAACAGTATAATAACCTCCTTTATTTGGAACAATAAAAAACCCAGATTAAACCTTGCTAAACCCCAGGCACCAAGGGATATGGGAGGATTAGCCCTACCTAACCTACAGTTATACTACTGGGCCTCACAATTACAATATTTAAAAGGTCGGGTAGCTGTTACCTACAGCCTCAGACCATATGACGAATATGTATCTCACGGGACCATATATGGCCTATCTCGAGGCTCCCAAAACTCATATGATAGGCAAAGGAACCCCACTGCACAAACAATCTTACAAAATCTGGCAACTAACTAATAAACTACTCAATATAAAAGGCCCATATACCCACACCCCACTTTGGGAAAACAAACAGCTCCCAGAACTAAAAGTATGGGGGAAATATGAAATAAACACAATAGAAACAATTATTGACAACAACACCATAATCTCCTTCGCTGAACTCCAAGAAAAGAAACATCTGCCCGACTCGATTCACTATCGGTACCTCCAACTGCGACACGCACTAACACCATATATACCGCCACATAAACCGGCTATTCCCAAACACCCAATAATTGGAATTGTGCGCACCCAGGGCCCGCAGGGGGTAGTCTCACGTATACACACCCATCTGATACAGATAAAATCACAGACAAATGTAAACAATATTCAAAATAAATGGGCCACATGCCTGGGTGAGGTGGAGACTGAACAATGGATGGATATAGCCGCTTCACATACTCTAGCCTCCCCGTCTACTAACAATAGAATGATACAGTTCAATATTACTCATCAAGCCTATTACACACCTAGACAAACCAGACACTTTGGGAACACCAACCTATCGAACTGCCCCAAATGCGCCCAACCCTGATCAGATTTTACACATCTAATATGGTACTGCCCTGGAGTAGCACCGTTTTGGACAAAGGTAACCCAATTCTTGAACTGGCTAACACCACACCCAATACGACCAAGCCCCCTACTCTGTCTGTTTGGAGTTATAGAGGAGGATGTGTGGTCTTCTTGGTGTGGTCTTCTTGTGAGGTGATATTCCTGCCGGCATCTTTATTTTATGCAAGGAAACCCATAATCCTACGATGGCTTTCCCACAAAAAACCCAAACTACAAACCTGGATCAAGCTGATAAACAACGACCTCCCGATGATAAAAATGATATATAAACACAGAGGTTGTGAAAAGTATAAGAAAATTTGGGCGGCATGGACCGAGTCCCCAGACACACTCACCCCAAGAAAACAATAAGAGGGATATCAAAAACACATTCATATATATTTTACCCAAAATATGGAGCTAGGGTCGGGCTCCCTCGGAGAGGGGCCGGGATGGCCGGAGGACGGCCGAACTCGCCGGCACGGGATAGGAGAAAAGAAAGAAGACAGACTACAAGCTATGTTGAATTTAATGTTTATTTTATATTTTATGTTTATAAATGAACACAAGTGAATCCAATATCAAGGCAATAAGCTGATACTGAAATATGTAATGACAATGCTTATACTACTGTAACAACCGTTAAAATGCTTTATATTGCCTCAAAATAAAACGAAACATCCATTCCATACTATAACGGATACATGATTATTAAAATTGATATGCTGCCAATTATTTCCTGACTTCTAACCCATTCACCATCTCATCCTATTAAATAATCAGGGAGATTCAATAAAAGTTCTTATTGTTTAAAATGGTGCTAATTTTGCCCCAACCAATCAGATCTTATATAACATTTGAAAGCTAACATCTGATTGGTTGGGGCAAAATTAGCACCATTTTAAACGATAGGAATTTTATTGAATCTCCCTGATAGTATATCAGTAAATTGACTAGGGTTAATTAGGGGACATATATATATATATATAAACGATCGCTATTTTCGCCATTTCGCTACCACATTACATCACACTGCCAAAGATCGTTATTTTCGCCATATTTATAATGTCAATCAATTTTGACATGAAAAGTATCACTGCAGAGAGTGTCGGCGATGTGCACTGGCGACATCGCCATTTTCATTGCGTTAAGTCCTGTACCAAAAGAGAAAATGGCCGCAAGCAAAAGTAAAAAAAAATGGGATTGTGGTAAAATGGGAAAATGCCGATTGTATTAAGGTAAATGCAGAAAAATATTCTAACTCCTCTCCCTTAGACCCTTCTTATTCTTGCTAAACACTTCACAATGTACCGACACCTTCCCAGGACCCACAGACTGAAAGTTATAAAGTTATAAAGATTTCCATTATAACCAAAATGCATGCGCAAGTGTGGCCTAGCCCTTAAAGGATAACTGTATTGCCTCAATTCATTTTTTTTAAAACTGCTTTCAAAAGAGTAATGGTATGCAGCCCTCCCCATACATTTTTTTCTTGATTTCGAGCTTCTCTCTGCCTTCAATTAGCCATGCTGTGAAGGGGGCGTAACAATTCTGTCTGCCTGTAACTGTCACTCAAAACTAGCATGTGAGAAAACACTCCTCCACCCATCCTTGATCAGCTTGATTATGTAGGCTGTACCCTAGCAACCGAAAAGTTCAAGTTTGTTTGACTGGCAGAGGAGGAGGAGAGAGGTTGTAACAGACTTTCTTATCAGCTAATGACAAGTGATATGTTAATCATGGCCCTGGGCCATCTAGGAGGTGGACTTTTAGCACTTATCTTTGCTGTGTGATATCTAAGGGAGTGCAGCACGGTTGTAAATGAGAGTAAGCGATTTCAGCTGCTGGAACTGTGGACATGTAATGGGGGAGATGTTGTTTTTTTGGGTATTGTTGTCCTTTAATCTCCCTATCCAGTTCCTTTATTTTAGTATGCTCTGTAAGTCTTAATTACCTGCGTGAAGCAAATTTTTCTTTAAAAAAACTGTTGGAATCTGAAACGTGCAACAAGAACTCAGTGTAATAAAATACTAAACACAAATGTATGGGACCGTGATCCTTCTCCTAAAGCCTATGCCGGACCCCCAGCAGACCGATGTACATTCTCACACCTGTAATATTGTCCAAGACAACTATATTTTTGGATTTTTGTATTTAGTGAATGTGAGAGTTATTTAGGTAAATAGAAATACACCAAGAAGAATATTTAGATTTATTCATTTTACAGACAAGAAAATCTATGTAGGCCATGGCTAAAGTTGTCGTACCTACAAAGAACTAGTGGCGTATTTATAAATGGTTGTTAACTTGTCGAAACGCACAAGAATTGCGCACACATTGGCATGCGATAACGCACACGCAATTCTAGCACATTGTAGAGTGGCCTTAGCCTCATATTCCTCTACCCAGTCAAAGCGATCGCTCTGGGTGAGGCTTAGGGGCAAGCACCAGATTTCCAAGATATGGATTCCTGGACAATAGTGAGATCAGAGCTTCTGAAAGACCACTCCAATGTTATACTCTCATTATATTTTCCTTGCCCCCAAGACTTTTTAAATTTATATATAATTAAAGGATATTAAATGTCCCCAACCATTCACATTACCATATAAAGTTATGAGTTATTAATATCTTACATGTTTAACCCTCATTATAGTATAAACAATATTACCATATAAATCCTTGTTCCTTTCTGTCCCTGTGTACATAGTTACTGTGTGTAAGGTCAGTGGTCAGTACTGCGGACAGTAGATGTAATAAAGGGTTAATTTATATGTTACAGGTATAAACCCCATTATATATAAACAATTACATCATCAAAATCCTTGTTCCTTTCTGTCCGTTATACATAGTTACTGTGTGTAAGGTCAGTGGTCAGTAATGCGGACAGTAGATGTATATAAGGGTTAATTTATATGTTCAGGATAACCCTCATTATAGATAAACAATATTACCATAAAATCCTTGTTCCTTTCTGTCCCTGTCATACATAGTTCTGTGTGTAAGGTCAGTGGTCAGTACTGTGGACAGTAGTGTAATAAAGGGTTAATGTAGGTATACAGGTATAACCCTCATTATAGTATAAACAATTTACCATATAAACCTGTTCCTTTCTGTCCCTGTATACATAGTTACTGTGTGTAAGGTCAGTGGTCAGTACTGCGGACAGTAGATGTAATAAAGGGTTAATTGATATGTTACAGGTTAACCCTCATTATAGTAAAACAATATTACCATATAATCCTTGTTCCTTTCTGTCCCTGATACATAGTTACTGTGGTAAGGTCAGTGGTCAGTTGTGGACAGTAGTGTAATAAAGGGTTAATTGATATGTTACAGGTATAACCCTCATTATAGTATAAACAATTACCAATAAATCCTTGTTCCTTTCTGTCCCTGTATACATAGTTACTGTGTGTAAGGTCAGTGGTCAGTACTGTGGACAGTAGATGTAATAAAGGGTTATTGATATGTTTACAGGTATAAACCCTCATTATAGTATAAACAATATTACCATATAAATCCTTGTTCCTTTCTGTCCCTGTATACTAGTTACTGTGTGTAAGGTCAGTGGTCAGTACTGTGGACAGTAGGATAATAAAGGGTTAATTGATATGTTACAGGTATACCCTCATTATAGTATAAACAATATTACCATATAAATCCTTGTTCCTTTCTGTCCCTGTATACATAGTTACTGTGGTGTAAGGTCAGTGGTCAGTACGCTGGACAGTAGATGTAATAAAGGTTAATTGATATGTTACAGGTATAACCCTCATTATAGTAGTAAACAATATCCATATAAATCCTTGTTCCTTTCTGTCCCTGTATACATAGTTACTGTGTGTAAGGTCAGTGGTCAGTACTGTGGACAGTAGATGTATAAAGGGTTAATTGATATGTTACAGGTATAACCCTCATTATAGTATAAACAATATTACCATATAAATCCTTGTTCCTTTCTGTCTCCCTGTATACATAGTTACTGTGTGTAAGGTCAGTGGTCAGTACTGTGGACAGTAGATGTAATAAAGGGTTAATTGATATGTTACAGGTATAACCCTCATTAGTATAAACAATATTACCATATAAATCCTTGTTCTTTCTGTCCCTGTATACATAGTACTGTGTGTAAGGTCAGTGGTCAGTACTGTGGACAGTAGATGTAATAAAGGGTTAATTGATATGTTACAGGTATAACCCTCATTATAATATAAAACATATTACCAATAAATCCTTGTTCCTTTCTGTCCCTGTATACATAGTTACTGTGTGTAAGGTCAGTGGTCAGTACTGTGGACAGTAGATGTAATAAAGGGGTTAATTGATATTTACAGGTATAACCCTCATTATAGTATAAACAATATTACCATATAAATCCTTGTTCCTTTCTGTCCCTGTATACATAGTTACTGTGTGTAAGGTCAGTGGTCAGTACTGTGGACAGTAGATGTAATAAAGGGTTAATTGATATGTTACAGGTATAACCCTCATTATAGTATAACAATATTACCATATAAATCCTTGTTCCTTTCTGTCCCTGTATACATAGTTACTGTGTGTAAGGTCAGTGGTCAGTACTGTGGACAGTAGTGTAATAAAGGGTTAATTGATATGTTACAGGTATAACCCTCATATAGTATAAACAATTACCATATAAATCCTTGTTCCTTTCTGTCCCTGTATACATAGTTACTGTGTGTAAGGTCAGTGGTCAGTACTGTGGACAGTAGATGTAATAAAGGGTTAATTGATATGTTACAGGTATAACCCTCATTATAGTATAAACAATATTACCATATAAATCCTATTTCCTTTCTGTCCCTGTATACATAGTTACTGTGTGTAAGGTCAGTGGTCAGTACTGTGGACAGTAGATGTAATAAAGGGTTAATTGATAGTTACAGGTATAACCCTCATTATAGTATAACAATATTACCATATAAATCCTTGTTCCTTTCTGTCCCTGTATACATAGTTACTGTGTGTAAGGTCAGTGGTCAGTACTGTGGACAGTAGATGTAATAAAGGGTTAATTGATATGTTACAGGTATAACCCTCATTATAGTATAAACATATTACCATATAAATCCTTGTTCCTTTCTGTCCCTGTATACATAGTTACTGTGTGTAAGGTCAGTGGTCAGTACTGTGGACAGTAGATGTAATAAAGGGTTAATTGATGTTACAGGTATAACCCTCATTATAGTATAAACAATATTACCATATAAATCCTTGTTCCTTTCTGTCCCTGTATACATAGTTACTGTGTGTAAGGTCAGTGGTCAGTACTGTGGACAGAAGTGTAATAAAGGGTTAATTGATATGTTACAGGTATAACCCTCATTATAGTATAAACAATATTACCATATAAATCCTTGTTCCTTTCTGTCCCTGTATACATAGTTACTGTGTGTAAGGTCAGTGGTCAGTACTGTGGACAGTAGGTGTAATAAAGGGTTAATTGATATGTTACAGGTATAACCCTCATTATAGTATAAACAATATTACCATATAAATCCTTGTTCCTTTCTGTCCCTGTATACATAGTTACTTGTGTAAGGTCGTGGTCAGTACTGTGGACAGTATGTAATAAGGGTTAATTGATATGTTACAGGTATAACCCTCATTATATAAACAATATTACCATATAAATCCTTGTTCCTTTCTGTCCCTGTATACATAGTTACTGTGTGTAAGGTCAGTGGTCAGTACTGTGGACAGTAGATGTAATAAAGGGTTAATTGATATGTTACAGGTATAACCCTCATTTAGTATAAACAATATTACCATATAAATCCTTGTTCCTTTCTGTCCCTGTACATAGTTACTGTGTGTAAGGTCAGTGGTCAGTACTGTGGACAGTAGTGTAATAAAGGGTTAATTGATATGTTACAGGTATAACCCTCATTATAGTATAAACAATATTACCATATAAATCCTTGTTCCTTTCTGTCCCTGTATACATAGTTAGTGTGTAAGGTCAGTGGTCAGTACTCGTGGACAGTAGATGTAATAAAGGGTTAATTGATATGTTACAGGTATAACCCTCATTATAGTATAAACAATATTACCATATAAATCCTTGTTCCTTTCTGTCCCTGTATACATAGTTACTGTGTGTAAGGTCAGTGGTCAGTACTGTGGACAGTAGTGTAATAAAGGGAATTGATATGTTACAGGTATAACCCTCATTATAGTATAAACAATATTACCATATAATCCTTGTTCCTTTCTGTCCCTGTATACATAGTTACTGTGTGTAAGGTCAGTGGTCAGTACTGTGGACAGTAGATTTAATAAAGGGGTTAATTGATATGTTACAGGTATAACCCTCATTATAGTATAAACATATTACCATATAAATCCTTGTCCTTTCTGTCCCTGTATACATAGTTACTGTGTGTAAGGTCAGTGGTCAGTACTGTGGACAGTAGTGTAATAAAGGGTTAATTGATATGTTACAGGTATAACCCTCATTATAGTATAAACAATATTACCATATAAATCCTTGTTCCTTTCTGTCCCTGTATACATAGTTACTGTGTGTAAGGTCAGTGGTCAGTACTGGACAGTAGATGTAATAAAGGGTTAATTGAATGTTACAGGTATAACCCTCATTATAGTATAAACAATATTACCATATAAATCCTTGTTCCTTTCTGTCCCTGTATACATAGTTACTGTGTGTAAGGTCAGTGGTCAGTACTGTGGACAGTAGGATGTAATAAGGGTAATTGATATGTTACAGGTATAAACCCTCATATAGTATAAACAATATTACCATATAAATCTTGTTCCTTTCTGTCCCTGTATACATAGTTACTGTGTGAAGGTCAGTGGTCAGTACTGTGGACAGTAGTGTAATAAAGGGTTAATTGATATGTTACAGGTATAACCCTCATTATAGTATAAACAATATTACCATATAAATCCTTGTTCCTTTCTGTCCCTGTATACATAGTTACTGTGTGTAAGGTCAGTGGTCAGTACTGTGGACAGTAGATAATAAAGGGTTAATTGATAGTAACAGGTATAACCCTCATTATAGTATAAACAATATTACCATATAAATCATTGTTCCTTTCTGTCCCTGTATACATAGTTACTGTGTATAAGGTCAGTGGTCAGTACTGTGGACAGTAGGTGCAATAAAGGGTTAATTGATATGTTACAGGTATAACCCTCATTATAGTATAAAACAATATTACCATATAAATCCTTGTTCCTTTCTGTCCCTGTATACATAGTTACTGTGTGTAAGGTCAGTGGTCAGTACTGGGACAGTAGATGTTAAAAAGGGTTAATTGATATGTTACAGGTATAACCCTCATTATAGTATAAACAATATTACCATATAAATCCTTGTTCCTTTCTGTCCCTGTATACATAGTTACTGTGTGTAAGGTCAGTGGTCAGTACTGCGGACAGTAGGTGTAATAAAGGGTTATTGATATGTTACAGGTATAACCCTCATTATAGTATAAAAATATTACCATATAAATCCTTGTTCCTTTCTGTCCCTGTATACATAGTTACTGTGTGTAAGGTCAGTGGTCAGTACTGTGGACAGTAGTGTAATAAAGGGTTAATTGATATGTTACAGGTATAACCCTCATTATAGTATAAACAATATTCCATATAAATCCTTGTTCCTTTCTGTCCCTGTATACATAGTTACTGTGTGTAAGGTCAGTGGTCAGTACTGTGGACAGTAGATGTAATAAAGGGTTAATTGATATTACAGGTATAACCCTCATTATAGTATAAACAATATTACCATATAAATCCTTGTTCCTTTCTGTCCCTGTATACATAGTTACTGTGTGTAAGGTCAGTGGTCAGTACTGTGGACAGTAGATGTAATAAAGGGTTAATTGATATGTTACAGGTTAAACCCTCATTATAGTATAAACATATTACCATATAAATCCTTGTTCCTTTCTGTCCCTGTATACATAGTTACTGTGTGTAAGGTCAGTGGTCAGTACTGTGGACAGTAGATGTAATAAAGGGTTAATTGATATGTTACAGGTATAACCCTCATTATAGTATAAACAATATTACCATATAAATCCTTGTTCCTTTCTGTCCCTGTATACATAGTTACTGTGTGTAAGGTCAGTGGTCAGTACTGTGGACAGAGTAATAAAGGGTTAATTGATATGTTACAGGTATAACCCTCATTATAGTAATAAAATATTACCAATATAATCCTTGTTCCTTTCTGTCCCTGTATACATAGTTACTGTGTGTAAGGTCAGTGGTCAGTACTGTGGACAGTAGATGTAATAAAGGGTTAATTGATATGTTACAGGTATAACCCTCATTATAGTATAAACAATATTACCACATAAATCCTTGTTCCTTTCTGTCCCTGTATACATAGTTACTGTGTGTAAGGTCAGTGGTCAGTACTGTGGACAGTAGGTGTAATAAGGGTTAATTGATATGTTACAGGTATAACCCTCATTATAGTATAAACAATATTACCATATAAATCCTTGTTCCTTTCTGTCCCTGTATACATAGTTACTGTGTGTAAGGTCAGTGGTCAGTACTGTGGACAGTAGATGTAATAAAGGGTTAATTGATATGTTACAGGTATAACCCTCATTATAGTATAAACAATATTACCATATAAATCCTTGTTCCTTTCTGTCCTGTATACATAGTTACTGTGTGTAAGGTCAGTGGTCAGTACTGTGGACAGTAGTGTAATAAAGGGTTAATTGATATGTTACAGGTATAACCCTCATTATAGTATAAACAATATTACCATATAAATCCTTGTTCCTTTCTGTCCCTGTATACATAGTTAGTGTGTGTAAGGTCAGTGGTCAGTACTGTGGACAGTAGATGTAATAAAGGGTTAATTGATATGTTACAGGTATAACCCTCATTATAGTATAAACAATATTACCATATAAATCCTTGTTCCTTTCTGTCCCTGTATACATAGTTACTGTGTGTAGGTCAGTGGTCAGTACTGTGGACAGTAGGTGTAATAAAGGGTTAATTGATATGTTACAGGTATAACCCTCATTATAGTATAAACAATATTACCATATAAATCCTTGTTCCTTTCTGTCCCTGTATACATAGTTACTGTGTGTAAGGTCGTGGTCAGTACTGTGGACAGTAGATGTAATAAAGGGTTAATTGATATGTTACAGGTATAACCCTCATTATAGTATAAACAATATTACCATATAAATCCTTGTTCCTTTCTGTCCCTGTATACATAGTTACTGTGTGTAAGGTCAGTGGTCAGTACTGTGGACAGTAGTGTAATAAAGGGTTAATTGATATGTTACAGGTATAACCCTCATTATAGTATAAACAATATTACATAAATCTTGTTCCTTTCTGTCCCTGTATACATAGTTATGTGTGTAAGGTCAGTGGTCAGTACGTGGACAGTAGATGTAATAAAGGGTTAATTGATATGTTACAGGTATAACCCTCATTATAGTATAAACAATATTACCTATAAATCCTTGTTCCTTTCTGTCCCTGTATACATAGTTACTGTGTGTAAGGTCAGTGGTCAGTACTGGGACAGTAGATGTAATAAAGGGTTAATTGATATGTTACAGGTATAACCCTCATTATAGTATAAACAATATTACCATATAAATCCTTGTTCCTTTCTGTCCCTGTATACATAGTTACTGTGTGTAAGGTCAGTGGTCAGTACTGTGGACAGTAGATGTAATAAAGGGTTAATTGATATGTTACAGGTTAAACCCTCATTATAGTATAACAATATTACCATATAAATCCTTGTTCCTTTCTGTCCCTGTATACATAGTTACTGTGTGTAAGGTCAGTGGTCAGTACTGTGGGACAGTAGATGTAATAAAGGGTTAATTGATATGTTACAGGTATAACCCTCATTATAGTATAAACAATATTACCATATAAATCCTTGTTCCTTTCTGTCCCTGTATACATAGTTACTGTGTGTAAGGTCAGTGGTCAGTACTGTGGACAGTAGATGTAATAAGGGTTAATTGATATGTTACAGGTATAACCCTCATTATAGTATAAACAATATTACCATATAAATCCTTGTTCCTTTCTGTCCCTGTATACATAGTTACTGTGTGTAAGGTCAGTGGTCAGTACTGTGGACAGTAGATGTAATAAAGGGTTAATTGATATTATGTTAAGTATAACCCTCATTATAGTATAAACAATATTACCATATAAATCTTGTTCCTTTCTGTCCCTGTATACATAGTTACTGTGTGTAAGGTCAGTGGTCAGTACTGTGGACAGTAGATGTAATAAGGGTTAATTGATATGTTACAGGTATAACCCTCATTATAGTAAAACATATTACCATATAAATCCTTGTTCCTTTCTGTCCCTGTATACATAGTTACTGTGTGTAAGGTCAGTGGTCAGTACTGTGGACAGTAGATGTAATAAGGGGTTAATTGATATGTTACAGGTATAACCCTCATTATAGTATAAACAATATTACCATATAAATCCTTGTTCCTTTCTGTCCCTGTATACATAGTTACTGTGTGTAAGGTCAGTGGTCAGTACTGTGGACAGTAGATGTAATAAAGGGTTAATTGATATGTTACAGGTATAAACCCTCATTATAGTATAAACATATTACCATATAAATCCTTGTTCCTTTCTGTCCCTGTATACATAGTTACTGTGTGTAAGGTCGTGGTCAGTACTGTGGACAGTAGAGTATAAAGGGTTAATTGATGTTACAGGTATAACCCTCATTATAGTATAAACAATATTACTATAAATCCTTGTTCCTTTCTGTCCCTGTATACATAGTTACTGTGTGTAAGGTCAGTGGTCAGTACTGTGGACAGTAGTGTAATAAGGGTTAATTAATGTTAGTGTATAACCCTCATTATAGTATAAACAATATTACCATATAAATCCTTGTTCCTTTCTGTCCCTGTATACATAGTTACTGTGTGTAAGGTCAGTGGTCAGTACTGTGGACAGTAGATGTAATAAAGGGTTAATTGATATGTTACAGGTATACCCTCATTATAGTATAAACAATATTACCATATAAATCCTTGTTCCTTTCTGTCCCTGTATACATAGTTACTGTGTGTAAGGTCAGTGGTCAGTACTGTGGACAGTGATGTAATAAGGGTTAATTGATATGTTACAGGTAAACCCTCATTATAGTATAAACAATATTACCATATAAATCCTTGTTCCTTTCTGTCCCTGTATACATAGTTTGTGTGGAAGGTCAGTGGTCAGTACTGCGGACAGTAGATGTAATAAAGGGTTAATTGATATGTTACAGGTATAACCCTCATTTAGTATAAACAATATTACCAATAAATCCTTGTTCCTTTCTGTCCCTGTTATACATAGTTACCTGTGTGTAAGGTCAGTGTCAGTACTGTGGACAGTAGGATGTAATAAAGGGTTAATTGATATGTTACAGGTATAACCCTCATTATAGTATAAACAATATTACCATATAAATCCTTGTTCCTTTCTGTCCCTGTATACATAGTTACTGTGTGTAAGGTCAGTGGTCAGTACTGTGGAAAGTAGATGTAATAAAGGGGTTAATTGATATGTTACAGGTATAACCCTCATTATAGTATAAACAATATTACCATATAAATCCTTTGTTCCTTTCTGTCCCTGTATACATAGTTACTGTGTGTAAGGTCAGTGGTCAGTACTGTGGACAGTAGTGTAATAAAGGGTTAATTGATATGTTACAGGTATAACCCTCATTATAGTTAAACAATATTACCATATAAATCCTTGTTCCTTCTGTCCCTGTATACATAGTTACTGTGTGTAAGGTCAGGGTCAGTACTGTGGACAGTAGATTAATAAAGGGTTAATTGATATGTTACAGGTATAAACCCTCATTATAGTATAAACAATATTACCATATAAATCCTTGTTCCTTTCTGTCCCTGTATACATAGTTACTGTGTGTAAGGTCAGTGGTCAGTACTGTGGACAGTAGATGTAATAAAGGGTTAATTGATATGTTACAGGTATACCCTCATTATAGTATAAACATATTACCATATAAATCCTTGTTCCTTTCTGTCCCTGTATACATAGTTACTGTGTGTAAGGTCAGTGGTCAGTACTGTGGACAGTAGTGTAATAAAGGGTTAATTGATATGTTACAGGTATAACCCTCATTATAGTATAAACATATTACCATATAAATCCTTGTTCCTTTCTGTCCCTGTATACATAGTTAATGTGTGTAAGGTCATGGTCAGTACTGTGGACAGTAGATGTAATAAAGGGTTAATTGATATGTTACAGGTATAACCCTCATTATAGTATAAAACAATATTACCATATAAATCCTTGTTCCTTTCTGTCCCTGTATACATAGTTACTGTGTGTAAGGTCAGTGGTCAGTACTGTGGACAGTAGATGTAATAAAGGGTTAATTGATATGTTACAGGTATAACCCTCATTATAGTAAAACAATATTACCATATAAATCCTTGTCCTTTCTGTCCCTGTATAATAGTTACTGTGTGTAAGGTCAGTGGTCAGTACTGTGGACAGTAGATGTAATAAAGGGTTAATTGATATGTTACAGGTAAACCCTCATTATAGTATAAACAATATTACCATATAAATCCTTGTTCCTTTCTGTCCCTGTATACATGTTACTGTGTGTAAGGTCAGTGGTCAGTACGTGGACAGTAGATGTAAAAAGGGTTAATTGATATGTTACAGGTATAACCCTCATTATAGTATAAACATTACCATATATAAATCCTTGTTCCTTTCTGTCCCTGTATACATAGTTACTTGTGTGTAAGGTCAGTGGTCAGTACTGTGGACAGTAGTGTAATAAAGGGTTAATGATATGTTACAGGTATAACCCTCATTATAGTATAAACAATATTACCATATAAATCTTGTTCCTTCTGTCCCTGTATACATAGTATATGTGTGTAAGGTCAGTGGTCAGTAGGCGGACAGTAGATGTAAAAAGGGTTAATTGATATGTTACAGGTATAACCCTCATTATAGTATAAACAATATTACCATATAAATCCTTGTTCCTTTCTGTCCTGTATACATAGTTACTGTGTGTAAGGTCAGTGGTCAGTACTGTGGACAGTAGGTGTAATAAGGGTTAATTGATATGTTACAGGTAAACCCTCATTATAGTAAAACAATATTACCATATAAATCCTTGTTCCTTTCGTCCCTGTACATAGTTACTGTGTGTAAGGTCAGTGGTCAGACTGTGGACAGTAGATGTAATAAAGGGTTAATTGATATGTTACAGGTATAACCCTCATTATAGTATAAACAATATTACCATATAAATCCTTGTCTTTCTGTCCCTGTATAACATAGTTACTGTGTGTAAGGTCAGTGGTCAGTATGTGGGACAGTAGGTGTAATAAAGGGTTAATTGATATGTTACAGGTATAACCCTCATTATAGTATAACAATATTACCATATAAATCCTTGTTCCTTTCTGTCCTGTATACATAGTTACTGTGTGTAAGGTCAGTGGTAGTACTGGGACAGTAGATGTAATAAAGGGTTAATTGATATGTTACAGGTATAACCCTCATTATAGTTAAACAATATTACCATATAAATCCTTGTTCCTTTCTGTCCCTGTATACATAGTTACTGTGTGTAAGGTCAGTGGTCAGTACTGTGGACAGTAGGTGTATAAAGGGTTAATTGATATGTTACAGGTATAACCCTCATTATAGTATAAACAATATTACCATATAAATCCTTGTTCCTTTCTGTCCCTGTATAATAGTTACTGTGTGTAAGGTCAGTGGTCAGTACTGTGGACAGTAGATGTAATAAAGGGTTAATTGATATGTTACAGGTATAACCCTCATTAAGTATAAACAATATTACCATATAAATCCTTGTTCCTTTCTGTCCCTGTATACATAGTTACTGTGTGTAAGGTCAGTGGTCAGTACTGTGGACAGTAGATTAATAAAGGGTTAATTATATGTTACAGGTATAACCCTCATTATAGTATAAAAAATATTACCATAAAATCTTTGTTCCTTTCTGTCCCTGTATAATAGTTACTGTGTGTAAGGTCAGTGGTCAGTACTGTGGACAGTAGTGAATAAAGGGTTAATGATATGTACAGGTAAACCCTCATATAGTAAAACAAATACATATAAATCCTGTTCCTTTCTGTCCCTGTATACATAGTTACTGTTGTAAGGTCAGTGGTCAGTACTGCGGACAGTAGATGTAATAAAGGGTTAATTGATATGTTACAGGTATAACCTCTTATAGTATAAACAATATACCATATAAATCCTTGTTCCTTTCTGTCCCTGATACATAGTTACTGTGTGTAAGGTCAGGGTCAGTATGTGGACAGTAGGTGTAATAAAGGGTTAATTGATATGTTACAGGTATAACCTCATTATAGTATAAACAATATTACCATATAAATCCTTGTTCCTTTCTGTCCCTGTATACATAGTTACTGTGTGTAAGGTCAGTGGTCAGTACTGGGACAGTAGAGTAATAAAGGGTTAATTGAATGTTACAGGTATAACCCTCATTATAGTATAAACAATATTACCATATAAATCCTTGTTCCTTTCTGTCCCTGTATACATAGTTATGTGTGTAAGGTCAGTGGTCAGTACTGGGACAGTAGTATATAAAGGGTTAATTGATATTGTTACAGGTATAACCCTCATTATAGTATAAACAATATTACCATATAAATCCTTGTTCCTTTCTGCCCTGTTATACATAGTTACTGTGTGTAAGGTCAGTGGTCGTACTGTGGACAGTAGATGTATAAGGGGTTAATTGATATGTTACAGGTATAACCCTCATTATAGTATAAACAAATATTACCATATAAATCCTTGTTCCTTTCTGTCCCTGTATACATAGTTACTGTTGTAAGGTCAGTGGTCAGTACTGTGGAAGTAGATGAATAAAGGGGTTAATTGATATGTTACAGGTATAACCCTCATTATAGTATAAACAATATTACCATATAAATCCTTGTTCCTTTCTGTCCCGTATACATAGTTACTGTGTGTAAGGTCAGTGGTCAGTACTGTGGACAGTAAGTGTAATAAAGGGTTAATTGATGTTACAGGTTAACCCTATTATAGTAAAACAATATTACTATTAAATCCTTGTTCCTTTCTGTCCCTGTATACATAGTTACTGTGTGTAAGGTCGTGGTCAGTACTGTGGACAGTAGATGTAATAAAGGGTTAATTGAATGTACAAGGTATAACCCTCATTATAGTATAAACAATATTACCATATAAATCCTTGTTCCTTTCTGTCCCTGTATACATAGTTACTGTGTGTAAGGTCATGGTCAGTACGTGGACAGTAGATTTAATAAAGGGTTAATTGATATGTTACAGGTATAACCCTCATTATAGTATAAACAATATTACCATATAAATCCTTGTTCCTTTCTGTCCCTGTATACATAGTTACTGTGTGTAAGGTCAGTGGTCAGTACTGTGGACAGTAGATGTAATAAAGGGGTTAATTGATATGTACAGGTATAACCCTCATTATAGTAAAACAATATACCATATAAATCCTTGTTCCTTTCTGTCCCTGTATACATATACTGTGTGTAAGGTCAGGGCAGTACTGTGGACAGTAGGTGTAATAAAGGGTTAATTGATATGTTACAGGTATAACCTCATTATAGTATAAACAATATTACCATATAAATCCTTGTTCCTTTCTGTCCCTGTATACAAGTTATGTGTGTAAGGTCAGTGGTCAGTACTGGGACAGTAGAGTAATAAAGGGTTAATTGATATGTTACAGGTATAACCCTATTATAGTATAAACAATTTACCATATAAATCCTTGTTCCTTTCTGTCCTGTATACATAGTTACTGTGTGTAAGGTCAGTGGTCAGTACGTGGACAGTAGTGTTAATAAAGGGTTAATTGATATGTTACAGGTATAACCTATTATAGTATAAACAATATTACCATATAAATCCTTGTTCCTTTCTGTCCCTGTATACATAGTTACTGTGTGTAAGGTCAGTGGTCATATCTGTGGACAGTAGTGTAATAAGGGTTAATTGATATGTTACAGGTATAACCCTCATTATAGTATAAAATATTACCATATAAATCCTTTGTTCTTTCTGTCCTGTATACATAGTTCTGTGTGTAAGGTCAGTGGTCAGTACTGTGGACAGTAGGTGTAATAAAGGGTAATTGATATGTTACAGGTAAACCCTCATTAAGATAAAAAACAATATACCATATAAATCCTTGTTCCTTTCTGTCCTGTATACATAGTTAATGTGTGTAAGGTCAGTGGTCAGTACTGTGGACCGTAGATGTAATAAAGGGTTAATTGATATGTTCAGGTATAACCCTCATTATAGATAAAACAATATTACCATATAAATCCTTGTTCCTTTCTGTCCCGTTATACATAGTTACTGTGTGTAAGGTCAGTGGTCAGTACTGTGGACAGTAGTGTAATAAAGGGTTAATTGATTGTTACAGTAAAACCCTCATATATGTATAACAATATTACCATATAAATCTTTGTTCTTTCTGTCCTGTATAATAGTTACTGTGTGTAAGGTCAGTGGTCAGTACTGTGGACAGTAGTAGTGTTAATAAAGGGTTAATTGATATGTTACAGTTAACCTCATTATAGTATAAACAATATTACCATATAAATCCTTGTTCTTTCTGTCCTGTATACATAGTTACTGTGTGTAAGGTCAGTGGTCAGTAGCTGGGACAGTAGAGTAATAAAGGGTTAATTGATATGTTACAGGTATAACCCTCATTATAGTATAAACAATATTCCATATAAATCTTTGTCCTTTCTTCCCTGTATATAAGTTACTGTGTGTAAGGTCAGTGGTCAGTACTGTGGACAGTAGGTGTAATAAAGGGTTAATTGATATGTTACAGGATAACCCTCATTATAGTATAAACAATATTACTATATAAATCCTTGTTCCTTCTGTCCCTGTATACATAGTTACTGTGTGTAGGTCAGTGGTCAGTACTGCGGACAGTAGATGTAATAAGGTTAATTGATATGTTACAAGGTATAACCCTCTTATAGTATAAACAATATTACCATAAAATCTTGTTCCTTTCTGTCCCTGTAAATAGTTACTGTGTAAGGTCAGGGTCAGTACTGTGGACAGTAGGTGTAATAAAGGGTTAATTGATAGTTACAGAGTATAACCCTCATTATAGTAAAACAATATTACCATAAAATACGTTGTTCCCTGTCCCTGTATACATAGTTACTGTGTGTAAGGTCAGTGGTCAGTACTGGGACAGTAGAGTGTAATAAAGGGTTAATTGAAGTTAGAGTATAACCCTCATTATAGTATAAAAAATTACATATAAATCCTTGTTCCTTTCTGTCCCTGTATACATAGTTATTGTGTGTAAGGTCAGTGGTCAGTACTGGGACAGTAGGTGTAATAAAGGGGTTAATTGATATGTTACAGGTATAACCCTCAATATAGTATAAAACAATATTACCATATAAATCCTTGTTCCTTTCTGTCCCTGTATACATAGTTACTGTGTGTAAGGTCAGTGGTCAGTACTGTGGACAGTAGATGTAATAAAGGGTAATTGATATGTTACAGGTTAACCCTCATTATAGTATAAACAATATTACCATATAAATCCTTGTTCTTTCTGTCCCTGAACAAGACGGGTGTGAAGGTCAGGGGTCAGGACTGGGGTGAAGGAGATGTGAAGTATAAGGGGGAAGAAGTACAGGTGGAACCCTGAAAGGAGTAAACAATAATACCCAAAACCCCTAGCCCGTGCTGTAACAGACGGGGACGGCAGGGCGACGGGGTAGGAGAGGAAATAAGGGATAATGATGGAGACAGGTAGAACCCAAGTAATAAAAACAACCTAAAACCTTGTTCTCGCCCGGAGACATAGTACTGGGTAAGGTCTAGTGGTCAGTAATGTGGACCATAGTGTAATAAAGGGTAATTGATATGTTAAAGCGTATAACACTCATTATAGTCATAAACAATATACACATAAATCCTTGTTCCTTTCTGTCCTGTATACATAGTTACTGTGGGTAAGGTCAGTGGTCAGTACTGTGGACAGTAGATGTAATAAGGGTTAATTGATGTTTACAGGTATAACCCTCTTATAGTATAAACAATATTACATATAAATCTTGTTCCTTCTGTCCCTGTATACATAGTTTCTGTGTGTAAGGTCAGTAGGTGGACAGTAGGGTGATGTATAAAGGGTTAATTGATATGTTAACAGTATAACCCTCATTATAGTATAACAATATTACCATATAATCCTGTTCCCTTCTGTCCGTATACATAGTTACTGTGTGTAGGTCGTGGTCAGTACTGTGACAGTAGATGTTATAAAGGGTTAATTGAGATGTTACAGGTATAACCCTCATTATGTATAAACAATATTACATATAAATCCTTGTTCTTTCTGTCCCTATACATAGTTATGTGTGTAAGGTCAGGGCAGTACTGGGACAGTAGATGTAATAAAGGGTTAATTGATAGGTTACAGGTATAACCTCCAATAGTATAACAATATTTACCATATAAATCTGTTCCTTTCTTCGCACTGTTATAATAGTTACGGTGTGTAAGGTATGTGTTCAGTATTTTCGGTACGTAAAAAAATGGGGGGTTTTTTCTTTTTGTGCCTATCTCTGTGGGGACACAGTAGAACCAGGTAGAGGTACAACAGACAGACAGTAACAGATACCATGTATGATAACGACAGTCAGTAGACAAACTAGTTACATCATACAGACGTCCCCTCCCCCCCGTCACACACCCCAACCCCACAGACATACATAAACCAACACAGACAGGTGACCACGCTACAGGACAGTATGATAGTACAGGTTCAGACAGACCTAGAACGGACAGTACAGGTACATGCAGTAGATGTAATAAATGTTAATTGATATGTTACAGTATAACCTCAATGTTTATATATAAAACTATACCATATAATGCTATGTCTTATACAACCTCCAATACTATGTTACTATGTAACGTTATACAGACATATGGGTAGGGTATAAAGGTTGGACTAGAGGATGCATGTCTTTATACAACCTCCAATACTATGTTACTATGTAACTGTATACAGACTATGGGTAGGGTATAAAGGTTGGACTAGATGGACGTAGTCTTTATACAACCTCCAATACTATGTTACTATGTAACTGTTATACAGACATTATGGGTATAGGGTATAAAGGTTGGACTAGAAGGACGTATGTCTTTATACAACCTCCAATACTATGTTACTATGTAACTTTATACAGACATTATGGGTAGGGTATAAAGGTTGGACTAGATGGAGTTTGTCTTATACAACTCCAATACTATGTTACTAGTAACTGTTAGACAGACATTATGGGTAGGGTAAAAGGTGTGGAATAGATGGACGTATGTCTTTATACAACCTCCAATACTATGTTACTATGTAACTGTTATACAGACATTAATTGGGTAGGGTATAAGGTTGGACTAGATGGAGTATGTCTTATACAACCTCCAATACTATTTACTAGTAACTGTTAGACAGACAAATGGGGGTAGGGTATAAAGGTTGGACTAGATGGACGTATGTCTTTATACAACCTCCAATACTATGTACATGTAAACTGTTATACAGACATTATGGGTGGGGTATAAAGGTTGGACTAGATGGACGTATGTCCTTATACAACCTCCAATACAATGTTACTACTCGTGGACATCCTTTAAGGTTGGAAGAAAAGAAGTTTCATCTTCAAGTTAGGAGAGGTTTCTTTACAGTGAGAACGGTGATGAAACTGTGGAACTGTCTCTCAGCAGAGGTGGTTAATGGCAAGTTCATTGATAACTTAAAAAGGCTCGGATGAGTTTCTAAACTAAAAAATATTGAGAATTACTGGTATTAATGCATATAGATCTGGTTGATCCAGGGATACTTTCGATTGGCGTTTGGAGTCAGGAAGGAATTTCCCCCCCCCCCCCTTTTAGCTGGGGTTTTTTGCCTCCTCTGGATCAAACTGTTAGGTAGGGTTAAAAAAAAAAAAAAAAAAAAAAAAAAAAAAAGAAAAGGGAATAGGTTGGAGATTGATGGACGAATGTCTTTATTCAACCTTAATTACTATGTTACTATGTTACTATGTAACTAGAAGGACATATGTCTAGATTCAACCTTCACTACCTTCAATACTCTGTAACTATCCTTACTAGAAACAGGGCCCAGATAAAACAAACAGGTCCTTCCAATAGATAAATACTACTTATTGTCAATTCTTTTTCACCTACAATTTACCAGTAGCTGAAGCAATTTGTAGTATATAAACATCACTGCATTTCCAGCCCCCCTATTTTTGAAGCAAATGGTAAATCCTTTTTGCCCTTACACTATTGCTTACATGGGGCTCTAAAGGAGAGTAAATGGACCAACTGAGAAACCAACCTTACTAACTGATAAAATGAAATACATAAGGACCGGTAATTTGCTTCTTTCTAAACATCTCTCCGTACTGTACTGGTACTAAAAGAAAAATGTATTGTCAAGAACAAGACGTCACAAGGCACTGAACCTTGATTGACAAACCACAATGTAAACATGAAGCTTGCAGTACAGTACATCTCATGACTATTCCAACCAGGATGCAGGGATTTCATCTGCTTGCTAGGGCTGTGTAATTAGATAAACACAGCGTAATTTACGATTAGGACACTAAGATGATAATGAAAGATTCTTTAAAACCACATGCTGCAATGGGTTCAGTATTCAGTTATGAATGAGGCTTTGAATTCTTATCTATGTCTCGCTCTTTTTCTGGATTCTTAAAATACAGATATTTCCTTGCACCTAAATGGCAAAATCAATCGGCTACTAAAATAATGACAAAACTTTTCTTTTACTGGAAAGGCAGAAAGAAAGTTTCAGATCCTCATTTCTGTTTATTCATTAAAAATGCAGATAAAGTCCTAAGTGGCTTAATTTTTACCTAAAATGTGTAAATTACTGTAGTAATGTTTGCCACCCAAACCCCAAGACCGCAACACTTACCCATAGCAAGATCTTCCTGCCACTCTTTTCTGCAGAAGAAATCGCCTTCTCCCAAAGCTATGCAAGCTCTCAACAAGCTTGTGCATGCTCAGTAATGAGCGTGACGTCAGCGTGAAGTAGGGGAGTATATATTTTTGACTTTGGGGGTGGACATTTTTTAAATACTTCAAAAATCCCCCTGCTATGTTTACTGTAATGCAGTTTCAGGGAGATCCAATATCCCACGCCACGTTACTTACCTTAGCCCGATCCCACGATACAGTAACTGACGTAAACGAGATAACGCCAGTTATTGCATCACGGGATCGGGCTAAGTTAAGGAGCTCGACCTTAACGCTCCTAAACCTTTACTGTTAAGTTTCGCGATACTAGGTTGCGCAAACCTTAACGGCAGGGGTTTTGGATCGTTAGCACAGCGCTATTTCCAAAAACATTCGGAAATGGCGCTGTGCCCTAAATTCCGTCTAAAACCCACGTTAACCCGAATTTTTTCGGGTTAACGTGGGTTTTAGATGGAAAAGCCATATATTGAATCTCCCCCTTTGTTGGATAAACAGTATACTGGCTTTTTTTTGACTTGGGACAGAATTTAAGGCACTTTTCAATTCAGTTCTATTCAACGAGAATTCTGTCCCATATTCAGAAAATTCAGTAAGTATAGAAATAACAAACATTTTGTTCCTTTATGAATATTTTTTTTTATTTGTGGTTTTAATTGGATATAAGGAGGTCCATCTTCTGAATATATACCACTGCACTGTATTATTCCTCGGGTTTGAGGTTAATGTTCATATTTATATGTTGTTAACTTGTGAGGGTTAATATTTCAAAGAATAGTAACCTGTTTTAAAATACTTAAAAATTATGTAATTTTTTTAAATGAAAAAATTATAATGAAATGGTGTAATATCCTGTGGGTACCTGTATGTAATACAGTATCATTTGCACTAGGTGGCAGTATATATTGGACCAGTGCATCTATGCTTTATAAAGTCCTATTGGACTCTAACTAGCAACCTCATCCAGACTTAACTGCATTTGAACGTTATAGATTTTTGATCTTAGATTGATGTTTTTTAGCATTTTCCTTCAGGGGCTATATCCAGTATTGTGACTTTAGTATATTATATGGGGACAAACCTGCAGAGAGATACCATTGTGCTACATTATTATTTAACAGTTAGTTCTAAGTATGTAGCATGTATTGGGGACACACTCAGGGCAATGTAGGGAGAGATGCCATCACAGGGCAGGAATGGGCTTGGTACATCAGTTGCTTGGGTTGAGTAACTATAGTGCACTAACATTCCATACATCGCTACAAAAGTGTTGGTGTGACTTTAAAGGGTATCTCCACGCCCTTAATAGTTTTTTTAAATATAATGTACGGCACCCCTGCCCACCCCAACCGCTATGTTGGCAATCGGAAATTTCTCTGGATCAACTCTACTTTATGTATCAATCCCAGTAACTTGTAACATTCTTGTTTGTAGAAACTCATCCAGCTTTTTTTAAACTGACCATGAACCTGCCATAACAACGGCCACTGGAAGACAGTTCCATAGCTTTACCGTTTCACAGTGACAAACCTTTCCCAACTCTACTTTATGTATCATCCCAGTAACTTGTAACATTCCTTGTTTGTAGAAACTCATCCAGCTTTTTATTAAACTGACCAATGAACCTGCCAAACAACGTCCACTGGAAGACGTTCCATAGCTTTACCGTTCTCAAGTGACAAACCCTTTCCCAACTCTACTTTATGTATCAATCCCAGTAACTTGTAACATTCCTTGTTTGTAGAAACTCATCCAGCTTTTATTAAACTGACCAATGAACCTGCATAACAACGTCCACGGAAGACAGTTCCATAGCTTTACCGTTCTCACAGTGAAAACCCTTTCCCAACTCTATTTATGTATCAATACCAGTAACTTGTAACATTCCTTGTTTGCAGAAACTCATCCAGCTTTTTATTAAACTGACCAATGAACCTGCCATAACAACGTCCACTGGAAGACAGTTCAGTAGCTTTACCGTTCTCACAGTGAAACCCTTTCCAACTCTACTTTATGTATCAATACCAGTAACTTGTAAATTCCTGTTTGTAGAAACTCTTCAGCTTTTTAAACTGACCAATGAACCTGCAATAACAACGTCCACTGGAGACGTTCCATAGCTTTACCGTCCTCACAGTGAAAACCCTTTCCCAACTCTACTTTATGTATCAATACCAGTAACTGTAACATTCCTTGTTTGTAGAAACTCATCCAGTTTTTATTAAACGACCAATGAACCTGCCATAACAACGTCCACTGGAAGACAGTTCCATAGCTTTACCGTTCTCACAGTGACAAACCCTTTCCCAACTCACTTTATGTATCAATACCAGTAACTTGTAACATTCCTTGTTTGTAGAAACTCACAGCTTTTTATTAAACTGACCAATGAACCTGCCATAACAACGTTCCACTGGAAGACAGTTCCATAGCTTTACCGTTCTCACAGTGACAAACCCTTTCCCAACTCTACTTTATGTATCAATACCAGTAACTGTAACATTCCTTGTTTGTAGAACTATCCAGCTTTTTTTAAACTGACCAATGAACCTGCATAACAACGTCCACTGGAAGACAGTCCATAGCTTACCGTCTCACAGTGACAAAACCCTTTCCCAACTCTACTTTATGTATCAATACCAGTAACTTGTAACCTTCCTTGTTTGTAGAAAACTATCAGCTTTTTATTAAACTGACCAATGAACCTGCCATAACAACGTCCCTGGAAGACAGTTCCATACTTTACCTTCTCACAGTGACAAACCCTTTCCAACTCTATTTTATGTATCAATCCAGTAACTTGTAACATTCCTTGTTTGTAGAAACTCATCCAGCTTTTTATTAAAACTGACCAAGAACCTGCCATAAACTGTCACTGGAAGACAGTTCCATAGCTTTACGTCTTCACAGTGACAAACCCTTTCCCAACTCTACTTATGTATCAATACCAGTAACTTGTAAGATTCCTTGTTTGTAGAAACTCATCCAGCTTTTATAAAATGCCAATGAACTGCCATAAAAAACGTCACATGGAAGACAGTTCCATAACTTTACCGTTCTCACAGTGACAAACCCTTTCCCAACTCTATTTTATGTATCAATTCCCAGTAAACTTGTAACATTCCTTGTTTGTAGAAACTCATCAGCTTTTATTAAACTGACAATAACCTCCATAACAAGTCCACTGGAAGACAGTTCCATAAGCTTTACCGTTCTCACAGTGACAAACCCTTTCCAACTCTACTTTATTTATCAATACCAGTAACTTGTAAGATCCTTGTTTGTGAAAAACTACATCCAGCTTTTTATTAAACTGACTAATGAACCTGCCATAACAACGTCCACTGGAAGACAGTTCCATAGCTTTACCGTCTCACAGTGAAAACCCTTCCCAACTCTACTTTATGTATCAATACCAGTAACTTGTAACATTCTTGTTTGTAGAAATCATCCAGCTTTTTATTAAATCGACCAATGACACTGCCATAACAACGTCCACTGGAAGACAGTTCCCTAGCTTCACGTTCTCACAGTGACAAACCCTTTCCCAACTCTACTTTATGTATCAATCCCAGTAACTTGGAACATTCCTTGTTTGTAGAAACTCATCCAGCTTTTTATAAACTGACCAATGAACCTGCCATAACAACGTCCACTGGAAGACAGTTCCATAGCTTTACGTTCTCACAGTGACAAACCCTTTCCCAACTCTACTTTATGTATCAATACCAGTAACTTGTAACATTCCTTGTTTGTAGAAAACTCATCCAGCTTTTTATTAAACTGACCAATGAACCTGCCATAACAACGTCCACTGGAAGATAGTTCCATAGCTTTACCGTTCTCACAGTGAAAAACTCTTTCCGAACTTGAAGCCTAAACCTTTTTTCTTCAAGTCTTAAGGGATGTCCTCGTGTCCTCTGACATGTTCTATTGGTGAACAATAGATAACAATGCGCATAATAATGCACAGTATCACCTATACAATACCTCAGAGGTATTGAAATACTGTGGCAGTAGTGTACAGCTGTGGATGTACATGGGCAGTTATTGCACAATAACCAGTAGTATTAACCACTGAATATAGTTGCTGTTGGCAGCATGGTGGCTCAGTGAGCACTGATACCTTGCAGAGCTGAAGTCTTGAGTTCGATTCCCCCCTTGTATGTGGGTTTCCCACACAATCATAAAGACATACTGATAGGCTGTGTGTGTAAATAAATGTGCTTAGATTGTCAGCTCTTTGGGGCAGGGCCTGAAGTGTATGTATCCATGTAATTTTAAAGTGCTACAGAAGATAATATATTTTTTTTAATCATTCGCAATACAGAATTGTATATTCGAATCCAACCGCCGGTTTTGAAGTTTGGCTAATCTTTTCAAAAACAAAACTTTTGGGAACCTCAAATATTTGTTGGGTTTATAGATTATTCCATACGGAATATTTCTATGAAATGCAGAAAACCAACGGAAATTTGTCTCCCATCTGTTGGTTTGGAGAGGAGACACATGTAAATATCACTGTGTACGTAGATGATAATAAAACATATAGAAAACCATCAGTTGACCTGGACCTGATGTGTATATAATGAATCCTGGGAAATCATTTAAACAACATGTGATTTTCCACATTTCTGCTCCTGTGAATTAAAAGAATGTAACACATTTCATGTACTGCTGACTGCATTATATTGGATCCAATAGGAACAAACATGGAGGAGCGAAAGTGGATTAAATTGGGAAAAAACATTTTATTAAAGGGCATCTCCACCCCTCCTAGAAAATGTTAGTACAATGAAGCGCACCCCCAATCCCCCTTTAGCCTATACTTACATTTAGCAGATGTGCACACACAGTTAGATATTCACCTTTTACGCAGCAACAGTGGAGCCCCCCCCCCCGCAATATTGGAGGCCGTCATTATGTGCGGTCACACAGCGCGACGTGTGTGCGTGTTGCTAGTATTGTGCAGACCAGATTTTTTTTTTACGGGAGACCGGCCCAGGGGGCAATTACCACTACCAGGCTAGTCTGCCCCTGATGACAAATATTCTGCTGTTTGTGGGCACCTGCATACATGGGCAGCACAGTGGTTCAGTGGTTAGCAATGATACCTTGCAGCGCTGAGGTCCTGAGTTCGATTCCACCCTTGGACACCCTTGGACACCCTTGGACACAGGAGTTTGTATGTTCTCCCCGTGCTTGCGTGGGTTTCCTCTGGGCACTTCGCTTTCCCCCACAATCATAAAGACATACTGATAGGTTGTATGTGTCATATATGTGTTTAGATTGTAAGCTCTTCGGGGCAGGGCCTGATGTGAATGTACACATGTAATTGTAAAGCGCTACGGAAGATGTTGGCGCTATATAAATCCACAATGATAAGGGACAGCGTAATGTAGATATAGTCAGGATCTGTCAAAGGAAGAGGCTCTACCCCAGGGGAGAAGCATGCTCAGTTAAGACTTGTTAATGGAGTCAGAGGCTGGTCACATGACTACAAGCTGGTCACATGGCTGAAAACAGAACGTGTCTAAGCAGAGAGTAACATTGCCTTTCCAGCTATAACTTCTCACAAATTCTATCTAGAGATGTGATTTAGGTTTTATATTGAAGGTTCGATGGAAGGATTTTTATATCATTATTACTGGTTTGGAAGAATTCGAAACCACAGTTACCCTTTAATGCGGTAAAACACTTTTTCACTTTTTTTATAAATTGCAATGGGCCTTTTCGCTCAAATTACCGGTGCGATGTAAACCCCGAAAAGGGGTTTAGCTGTATGTCGCGGAAAATGTTTTTGCAACTCATTAACGCCACCTTTATAAATTGCGTTAACGGATTTTCCCATGAAAAACCTTGCGGTAAAAGAAAGTGAAAAGTTAGGGCGCTTTTTCACTCGTTTATAAATATGCCCCAAAGTGTTAGGGATAGACCTCACTAGTGCTTTTTAATGTGCAATCTGATCGTGATCCGATGGCGCGTTAAAAAGGGCGCACTAGTATTGGGCAATTGTGCGGCCCCTGTATAGACAAAATGTATGATCCTGTCTGTTTTTCATATTTAAGCCGTTTAATTTTCTTATTGATACAGGGGCTAGGCTCTATCTGTACAGTAATAAAACACAATACAGTCATACAAGGGGGATAAATACATAGATAGTTCAGTACATAAATATTTAAATTATATAAATAGAAATGCTAGAGCTTTGCCACAAGAGGTAATGAGGTCCCTGCCCCGTTCAGATTATTGTGGTACCTGTAGAAAGGTTTCTATTTGTCACTAATAAGAATGGTGTTTTTCTAACAAACCGCATCTTCAGATTATTAAAAGTGAAATTCTAACAGAATTCCCCATTAACTTACTAGTACACGATTTACACATTATTTCCCCTTATAGACTCATTCCTAAACTTCATAGGCCAATGTACCTTAGATAACACCCCTAACCCCATTTCCCAGGATAAAATCTATAGTATTCAAATTGTGTATTGTATGGCCTGTTAATGTATTTATATAAAGTAATCATATCCCCATGCAAGCGCCTTTTCTCCAGCGTACATAATTGTAACTTTTCCAGTCTTTCTTCATATTCAAGCTCCCCCAATCCCCTTATTAATTTAGTTGCCCTTCTCTGAACCCTTTCCATTTCAAAGGTGTCCTTTTGGTACACAGGATTCCAAAATTGCACTGCATATTCCAAATGAGGCCTTACCAATGCTTTGTAAAGAGGGAGAATTACATTTTCCTCCCTTGAATCCATACCTCTCTTTATACAAGACAATACCATGCTGGCTCTGGCTGTTGCCGCCTGGCACTGCTTGCTACCTTTAAGTTTGTTATCCACCAAAACTCCAAGATCCCTTTCCAACAGGGATTCACTTAACACAGAGCCATTTATAGTATAAGTAGCACAAGTATTTTTAAGTCCAAAATGCATCACCTTACATTTATCAACATTGAATCTCATCTGCCACTTAGCAGCCCAATGTGATAATCTATCTAGATCCCCTGCAACAATTTCACATCCTCTGAAGTTTTTAATGGTCAACAAAGTTTTGTGCCGTCAGCAAACACAGAAACCTTGCTGACAATACCCACTTCCAAATCATTAATAAATAGATTAAATAGAAGCGGCCCCAACACAGAACCCTGTGGCACCCCACTTAGCACTTTAGTCCATACTGATGAAGCCCCATTAACAAGATCTATTCCTCCTAAATCCATGTTGATTATTTCCTATAATGTCGGTCTTTGAAACATGCTCTAGAATATGTTCCTGTATCAAGCTTCCAGTATCCACTAAAGTTAAACTTACATCCCAGTTGACCTGCTGAAGAGCACCTTTTAACCTGGGAAAATTTGCTTTCCTGAGATTAAGGGCCATATTTATAAACGTCCGATAATAGTGCCGTAAAATAACCGCCGCACATTGCGAGCAGCATCGTGGCGAATGTTTGCGGCTGTTATGTGGGGTGGTAATTTGAACTATCTTCGCAGCAATACTGCACTTGCGGCTTAAAATACCGCCACAAATCCCGGAACAGGGGGCTGGGAGGGGCTGCTGGGAAACGGAAAGGGATGCGACCACCCTCCGCGGGGGGCGAGTGCAGGGTGGGCGTACCCCTTGGAATGCGACCACCCACGGCGATCCTTTCCCGGCATCCCCTCCCAGCCCCCTGTAATCTCGGCCATTTTCGCCACCCTCAAGGTAGCGAAGTGAAACGGCCGAGATAAACGCGACGCATCAGTTACCGCCGCTTTATAAATATAAGCGAGCAGTAACTGATGCAAAGTTATCGAGGCGTTAACTTTTCGCGGCCGGGTTTCGCCCATTTGTAAATCGCGTTATTAGCAATTGTTGCGAAAATGTCGGGAAACTCAGCTGCGAAAAGTTACCGCTTGTTTATAAATATGCCCCTAAGTTTTTGTTAACCCAGCGCACTTCGATAACATACTCCAAACGCCACTATTTCATGGTCACTATTCCCTATGCCTCCAGTTACCTTTATATCTATAATGCGATCCACAATCAATGTCAGGGTAATTAAAGCCCCCCATAATGAGCACACTCCACCAATCAATGTCAGGGTAATTAAAGCCCCCCATAATGAGCACACTACACCAATCAATGTCAGGGTAATTAAAGCCCCCCATAATGAGCACACTCCCCAAACTTGCAGCCCTTGCCAACTTCATATGAAGCTGACTCATCTCCTCTCTGCTAGCATTTGGCGGCTTATAGCAGACACCAACAATGACATTACCCCCTTTCCTGCTGCCTAATTCCACCCATATCACCAGTTATCTCTTCTTTTAAATTTGGCTTCAACTCTTGTTTAACATGAACAATCCAGGGAATTCCACGTTACTCTCCTCTCCTCCCATTGTTAGAGGTAATGCCAATCGCTGATACAGTTGTTAAGCTGCAAAGATGGGATCGTTTTCCTTCTTTCTAGTTTCTGTCCCTTGTCCCACACATTTTCCCTGAGGATTTGTAATAATTCCTGTTACAGTATTTTGCTTCTCCTGATGAGATTGTCTCCCTCTCTCTCTCTTTTTTTTTTGTAGAAATCTCAAGCAGTGTTTCAACTAATCATTGTTTATTAAGAGGGGATTGTGGTGGATTTAGTAGACTTGGGTGACCTCCAGCAGATTTAGAAGCAAATGTATCAACATTTATTGAGAAATGTTGTTGGAAAATAAAACAACTATGGTTATGTCTCCTTATCTAGTGTCTGGATGCTCCTTTCAAACCTGGAGACATGGCCCTGGTTTATGCATCAACAATAATTTCTGGAATATAATAACTTTTGGACCTTGAGCTGTGAATAAAATGTAAGTTAACCGTGTTTGGCTTAATCCAATTGTGTCCAGGATTCCAACTTCATCCAGCGCGTATAATGAAAAACAGTTCAAATTGACACAAGAGAGCCACTGCAAGCTTAAGTGCTGAATTTGTTTATTTAAGGTGAAGCACAGAACATGTTTCGAACCAGTGAGGTTCTTCATCAGGTGCAAATAACCAGAAGCAAATCTTCACCCTCGTTTAATAGGATAAAAAACAACAAACATATCAAGCTCCATCTAGTGGCCAGGAAACATATAGATACATTTTATGTATTTTTTTATATCCATATGTATCCTGGCCACTAGGACAAGATACATGTAGCACTTAAGCTAAATTCAGCTTGTGTCAATTTGAACTAATTTCTGGAATCCCAGAATACGTCCCTGTTTTTTCATTAATGATTTAAACATACAGAGCATCAGTATATTCCACAGATGACAATGTTGGCATCTAGCCTTTGGATGGTCAAGTCCAGGTTCCAGATGACTTCCTAATGATCCGCATTTCTTCCTGGGTTGTTCACTTCAGAATTTGCTTAATGATTTTTACTATTTTATTGAACTACACTCTCTCAACTGTAGTGCATCCATAAGGTTAATTTACTTTACCCAAACTCTATTTTATGAATGGACATTAAAGGGCATGTCCACCCTTATAACAAAAAACAAGTGACTTGTCAGTAATTTGCCAGCAACTTCTCTTTATACCAGTTTATTATATCATTATATCTCCCTCTGCTCAAAGAGATTTTTGTAAGCTTAAGCATGTGCAGAAGAAGGAACAGGGGAAACAGCAGTCAAGGTCCTTCTTTTCTTTTTTTAAACGTGTGGTCATGACGGGCTGCCTTTTGAAGTTCAAGAGGGGCGCCTCCTAAGACGTAATTCTCACTTTGCCTCATTTAAGAGCTGCCCCTGTTCACCTTGAAACCAGATCTGGATCACAGGTATTTTCCTAGTCCAGAATCAGAAAGTTTTTTATAAAGTGGTTTAAAAAGGTTTAGTAAATAGATTAATACTAACACACAGGCAAAGATGGTATCAGAATCTGATTCCAAAGCTTCCTGCGGCCTAATGGGAAATACAAAACTACTCAATACACCAGGGTTCTAAACCAGACAGAACCTCAATCACTGCCTTGTACTGTATGTAGAGGTGCTATTTATTGTTAATTGCCTCTTAAAGGTAATATTAGTGGGGGGAGTTTGTCACCTTCACCTATAAAATACATTGATCAGATAATTTCTGGTTTAAGATGACAATTTTAATAAATGTAATAAATGGATTGTAAATACTTTCCTGAGACCTCTTTTCAAAACTTACTCCTATTCTTATCTTAACTGCTGTAGTACACTGAGCATGCGCATAGTCACTGACTACAAGGAAAGGGTTTTAAAGAAATACAAAGATAATGACTTTCAGTTGTTAACATCTGGAATGTTGAAAAATTGTCACTGGTACATGAAATTCTGCTCTAATGGGTGATATTTAAGACAGGCTGAAATCTGTCATCTGCGTGACATCAGTTTTGACTGCCTAATAAAAAGTGACATATTTTTCTAATATACCCTTCAGTTTCCCTGACAGTTTATCCCAGAATTCCATTATCTGTTTGATCTGTTACCAAAGCAGGAGGCCGGCAATTATTCTACAAAGAAATCAAGGAAATGTCAAATAGTAGGAAGGTTAGATGTCTGCCTCCATTTGGTACAGTCCGTAGGTTTTTACTGATCACATTAGGTGTAATCTAAAGCTGGCCATACACTATCTAGACATTCAATTGATTTGTTTTTCGGTTGATGAATCTATCAAATGCCTGGTAGTGTATAGCCAGAATTATCTGATTGCTTCGCAGTTGTAGTAAAACATGCGGCATCTATGTTTAGTTCCTTGTCAGTAGACTGAGCGGCACTTATTCTAGATAGAGTTTTAACCAGAAAGTTGTTACAAATAAAATCCAATATGGCTGCCCCAAGACGTTTCCCTTTACAATCCAAATGATCACTGTACTATTTAGTTATTTTTTGTTTTTATTGTGTTTTGATTTTTTTATCAAGGATTTCCATTGAAATAATTTGCCTTATTGTGTATAAACTGTAACCAATCTGTATGTGTCTTCTAATTAGTCTGGGAATTCTGGGAATCTGGATATAAAAATGGAGTAAGCAGAAAGAAATGAGACACAACATTTATTTGTGAAATTGTTTTATCTCATTTGCTTTACAATAATCTTGTATGTAATGTCCGTGGGAAATAGAGAACATTGATAACTATGTTTGGTCTTCACGTTTCTTTTTGTTGTGACCACCTCAGTTGGTATCATATGTGTCTACATGTTGCCCATCCTACAAGACTTTGAAGCTCCTAAACTGTTATTCCAGGGACCTTTCATCTTATATTATCTCCCCAACACCCTCCCAGACATCAGTGGCTGCTGTTAGAAAGATACGGTTGAGAGGAAGGAAGCCATTGACCGATAAAGGGACATGATGTAGGAGTATACAGGGCAAGGATATAGGCTCCGGTAGAAGAGCCATTAGAATAGAATAGACATTATCAGTAAGAGCCTGTATATGATGGCACCCCCAGGTAGAGCTAAAAACTGCAAGTGACTTTCTAGAACATCTTCTGTTGCACTTAACAATTACATGGACACATTCCCATCAGGCCCTGCCACTTAATTTTACACATATGTATATATGGCTTTACTTTACCCACATTGGAAGTGGTTTGGGCAGCTAATATGCCTGTTTAGTAATTCATTGCTATAAAATCTTTTATTATCATCATTATCACTTTTCCTTTGTTTTTATATCCAGTTGGAAAAAGGTCACTTAGTAGATTTGAAGTTTGTTACAGAAAACCATTTAATGTTTACAGGCCATGACTTTCTTCCCAGTCCCAACTCAAACCCTTATAGACCTTCCCAAGTCCCCACAGAGATTCACCCAAGACCTGCCCTGTGGGACAGATCCCCTGATCTAGACAATTACAGGAAACCAATGAGGAGTGCGATGCACAGGTGAAGGGATAGGGTAAATGGGGATAATGATAAATATCAACGAAACAAAGAGAAAAAGTATCCCCCTTAATAAATCCCCCGCTCCCAATAGTAGGTCCGGCGAACAAAAAAAGTGAATTAACACTACAAATTTTATTAGATATACTTTAAAATAGAAAACACACTCAATTTATTAAAAATACAATGGGTTAGAGCACCAAGATATATATGCACAATATGCCAAGAGAACGGGGGAAGTATCCACTAATATAGTTATGTTATAAGTGCCCCAAGGTGATCCAGTTCACCTATAATTAGTTATGTGTGGATAGGAGAAACCTCTCCCCCCCACTAATCAGTCAGAGAAGATAAGTATCAGAAGTAGGGATAGAGACCCTATAATACATATATGGGGTTATTCAATAAAAGGTCTTATCGTTTAAAATGGTGCTAAATTACCCTATAATACATATAGTTCCTCCTGGTTCAAAGATGAGGATCCCTAATCTGGGTCCCAATTCAGACAAAAGTGCAAAACGAGTCCCATCGAGATAAAACTAAACAGTGCAGGTGACAGAATAACAGACTGACATTGTCTGTACCCTAGGAAAGTCTCAAGGCAGTTGTTTGTATTACGCCCCCCTCATCTAGTCATGGATGACGAGGATCAAACAACCAGAAGACGTCTGCAATCCACTGCTACATAAAATCACAAAGAGACCCCTGACGTGTTTCGTCCCCACATGGGGGACTTACTCATAGGTAGGGGAGCCTCCGGACGTACGCGATTTTATGTCCCACTGACGTAGTTCCGGGACAGTGATTAGTTTACTCAAGAACCAACCAGATGGCGCTGCGCCTCCCTCCCCGTACGGAACATAGGCCGGAGTGGAGTCCATAAGGCGCACGAACCGAGTGGGTAAAGCATGTGTTAGCCTACAGATCTCCACATAATACAGAAAGACGAGTCATGTAGCACTGATCCTATGATAAAGCGCTATTCCATAACAATACATATCAGCATAACATGTGTTGTGTGCTCACCGTGGTGTGTGCTCACAGGTGCCCACCTTAGAGGGGACATTGCAACTGAACTACATTGATAATGTCCGACAAATGCTGGACATTTATTTCATGCCATGGCCACAGATAAAAAAGCAGCAATCATCACCAATCCTAATTAAGGTAAAACACCGGTAATGGTATTTTATGATGCGGTCTGTGATTGCCAATGCGGGTGCACAATAACGTCACAGTTGTATATAACGATTAGTATTCTCCGATTGCAATAAACAATACGGTCAATTCAGGTTATTTTATTACATCGCTCAAGGTTCTTTCGAGTACGCTCCCCCCTGTTGGTTTAGAAATCTGCAATAGCTGAAGGCAGACGATATCTGTCGGTTAAATAACATCTGCTTATTGTACGAGACTATGGAGCTGTGTTAATGTGGAGGTGTGTGGAGCTGCGCCAAAGTACAAGAGCAGAAAAAGGCAAATTTGCAAATGAAGCTGGAAGGATTGTTTTCCCTTTATTGCTTTGCTCCTATTTAGTTCCCCCGTCAAATATCTGCTGCTCATATATTTCGTCTCCTCGATGCCTACTGAGTTTGTGTAAATATTTGCCTTGAGCGATGTTGTCTAAACACCCCCTTGGGTCTGGATAAAGCGCAATTAATGATCGAAATGCAAATAAAATATATTATAAGAGCCATAAAACTCTACTTAGTCATTGCCTTGTCTTCTAAACAAACAAGAGGATTATTTCTTAAATACATTTAAAGTGACGGTAGCAGCTTGCAGGGAAGAGATTTCATCTCATAGTAATATTTATAAAACGTGATGATTGATCATTAATTCTTAAATGGGTGAAATGTTTTTATCTGCTGACATACCAAGATAATAAACCCTTTAGTAGAGTAAATAAGGGCCCCCATGCAAAGATCAGTACAGTGTCCACCATATTACACCCTAATGTTTTCTAATTCATCTATCCATTAATACAACCATGTCATTGATATTCAGGTAGAAGGTTCAATCCTTCTAGCTGAATATTTCTGAAATCTGATTGGTTAATATAAAACATGTAAACCAAGCATTAAAAAATTGACCAATCAGAAACGGATTAGGGTTTTCTGCAAACCTATATAAAGAGGTGAACTCCGCCGCGGAACTCAGATGCCATCGCAGTAGATGGCTGAAGATAGAAGAAAGAAGCGGCTGGCAACATCGGCTCCGCTGAGGCCGGCGGTGCCAGCGGGCTCACTGGCGCCCGCAGTGAGCCTGCCTGGCATCGGCGACCTGAGTGGGGTTGGTGTCGCCAGCCCGAAGATGTTGCGTCAGATCAAGATGCCGGCAACATCGGCCTCGTTGAGGTCGCCGGCTGCCGCAGGGGTACCTCTTGGGGGGTCGGCGGCCTCAGCGGAGCTGGTGTCGCCGGGACTGGAAGAAAGAAGACGCCTCCCAAGGGCTCTTTTAAGAGCCACTCACTGGGGGTCCCGGTTAAAGCTGCGGAACCCCCACCAAAGGCACTTGTCAGTGCCACAAGGGCCCTTACAAGGGCCAGGGAGGGGGGTCCCGGTTCGAGCTGCGGGACCCCCTAAGCCCCAAAGGGCTCTTGTCAGAGCCACAAGGGCACTTGTAAGTGCCGCAAAGGCCCTGATAGGGCCGGGGAGGAGGGTCCCGGTTCGAGCTGCGGAACCCCCACCAAAGGCACTTGTCAGTGCCACAAGGGCCCTTACAAGGGCCAGGGAGGGGGGTCCCGGTTCGAGCTGCGGGACCCCCTAAGCCCCAAAGGGCTCTTGTCAGAGCCACAAGGGCACTTGTAAGTGCCGCAAAGGCCCTAATAGGGGGGGGAGGGAGTCGGTTCGAGCTGCGGACCCCCTAACCCCAAAGGGGCTTGTCAGTGCACAGGGGCCCTTACAAGGGCCAGGGAGGGGGGGGCCCGTTGAGCTGCGGGACCCCTAAGCCCCAAAGGGCTCTTGTCAGAGCCACAAGGGCACTTGTAAGTGCCGCAAAGGCCCGGGAGGGGGGTCCCGGTTCGAGCTGCGGGACCCATTAAGGCCCAAAAGGCCCTTCTCAGGGCCCCTCTGGAGGGTGCCTCCACCCCTCCCAGCGGGCCCTTCCCTTTCCCTCCCTGCCAGCGGCGGGGCAGGGGGCTTGGAGGGGCTGCTTGGGAGGGGGTGCGCGGCGGGTGGTCGCGACCACCCATTGTGGCCCCTTCCCGGCAGCCCCTCCTAGCCTCCTGTTCCGAGATTGCCGCGAGCGGGGAAGGGGTCGGGAGGGGCTGCTGGGAAGCGGCGGCGGGTGCTCTCCGCCGCCGCAGGGGGTCCGAGGGCAGGGTGGGTGTATGTCCCACCCCCTTAGCAGAGGCGTGGGAAGGGATTTAAAGTCCCTTTGCTGCAATACTGTATTTAGCGCATTGTGCTAAGTGCAGTATTGCCGCAAAGGGACTTAAAATTACCGCAAAACATCACGGCCGTGATACATATCGCGGCAATGGCGCTCACCATTATAAAATACGGCGATAGCGCTATTTTCGCGGCCGCAATGTGCGGCAGTAATTTTTTTGCGTTAATTTTGTTTTTTTATAAATATGCCCCCTGGTCTACCGAAACCCTATCCTTTCATTCTGCCTATTGCACAAATAATTCTCTCAGGCCAGTTGGTAATCCTACACTTTCTTCTATTGGTATTAGTACATACACTGTAGTTCTGGTTGGTACAGGGATACTATATAATTAAGTCTGTGTGCACGCATTCCTTGCGATTATATTGAGTTTCCCCTTTAAATAGGTACACTAACCTACCCTCCACATTCCCCCTTTAAATAGGTACACTAACCTACCTCCAACTCTCCCTTTAATAGGTACACTAACCTACCCTCCAACATTCCCCTTTAAATAGGTACACTAACCTACCCTCCAACATCCCTTTAAATAGGTACACACCTACATCCAACATTCCCCTTAAATAGGTACACTAACCACCTCCAACTTCCCCTTTAAATAGGTCCACTAACCTACCCTCCAACATTCCCCTTTAATAGGTACACTAACCTACCCTCCACATCCCCTTTAAGGTACACTAACCTACCCTCCAACATCTCCCTTTAAATAGGTACACTAACCTACCCTCCAACATTCCCTTAAATAGGTACACTAACTACCCTCCAACATTCCCCTTTAAATAGGTACACTAACCTACCCTCCCCATTCCCTTTAAAATAGTAACTAACACTACCTCCAACATCCCAATAATAGGTCACTCACTACCCCCCAACATTCCCTTTAAATAGGTCACTAACCTACCCTCCAACATTCCCCATTAAATAGGTACACTAACCTACCCCCAACATTCCCCATAAATAGATAACTAACCTCCCTCCAACATTCCCCTTTAAATAGGTACACTAACCTACCCTCCAACATCCCCTTTAATAGTACACTACCTACCCTCCAACTCCCCTTAAATAGGTACACTAACCTACCCCTCCAACATTCCCCTTTAAAATAGGTACACTAACCTACCCTCCATCATTCCCTTTTAAATAGGTACACTAACCTACCCTCCACATCCCCATAAATAGTACACTACTACCCCCAACATTCCCATTTAAATAGTGACTAACCTACCCTCCAACATTCCCCTTAAATAGGACACAACCTACCCTCCAACATTCCCCATAAATAATATACTAACCTACCTCCACCTTCCCCTTTAAATAGGTACACTAACCTACCTCCAACATTCCCCTTTAAAAATACACTACCTACCCTCCACATCCCCTTTAAATAGGTACACTAACCTACCCTCCAACATTCCCCTTAAATAGGTACACTAACCTACCCTCCAACATTCCCCTTTAAATAGGTACACTAACCTACCCTCCAACCTTCCCCTTTAAATAGGTACACTAACCTACCCTCCAACATTCCCCTTTAAATAGGTCACTAACCTACCCTCCACATTCCTATTATAGGTACACTAAACCCTCCAACATTCCCCTTTATATGGTACACTAACCTACCCTCCAACATTCCCCTTTAAATAGGTACTAACTCTACCCTCCAACATTCCCCTTTAATAGGGACACTACCTACCCTCCAACATTCCCTTTTATATGGTACACTAACCTACCTCCAACATTCCCCTTTAAAGGTACACTAACCCCCCTCCAACATTCCCCTTTATATGGGTACACTAACCTACCCTCCAACATTCCCCTTTATAAGGACACTACCTCGACCCTCCAACTTCCCCTTTATAGAGGACACTAACCTACCCTCCAACATTTCCCTTTAATAGTCACTACCCTACCCTCCAACATTCCCTTTAAATGGTTACCCTAACCTAACCCTCTCAACATTCCCTTTAAATAGGGACACTACCAACCCCAACATTCCCTTTATATAGGACAATCTACCTACCCTCACAACATTCCCTTTAAATAGGTACACTAACCTACCCTCCACATTCCCCTTTAAATAGGATAACTAACCTATTTAGTATAAACAAATATTACCAGATAAATCCTTGTTCCTTTCTGTCCCTGTATACATAGTTACTGTTGTGTAAGGTCAGTGGTCAGTACTGCGCGACAGTAGATGTATAAAGGGGTTAATGATATGTTACAGGGTATAACCTCCAATCGTATAAACAATATGACCATATAAATCATTGTCTTCTGTCCTGTAACATAGTTACTGTGTGTAAGGGCAGTGGTCAGTACTGCGCGACAGTTAGATGTATAAAGGGTTTGTTAATGAATGTTAAGTTTAACCCTCAGATAGTATAAACAATTATACCATATAAAATCCTAGTCTTTATACAACCTCCAATACTATGTTACTATGTAACTGTTATACCGACAATAGGGTAGGGTATAAGGTGGACTAGCTGGATGCATGTCTTTATACAACCTCCAATACTATGTTACTATGTAACTTTATACAGACATTATGGGTAGGTATAAAGGTTGGACTAGATGGACGTATGTCTTTATACAACCTCCAATACTATGTACTATGTAATGTTATACAGACGATTATGGGTAGGGTCTAAAGGTTGGACTAAGAAGGACGTATGTCTTGATACAACCATCCATACTCCCCATCCAATACTATGTTACTATGTAACTATTATACGACATTTGGGTAGGGTAAAAGGTTGGACTAGAGCGAGTTTGTCTTTATTACAATATCCAATACTATGTTACTAGTAACTGTTAGACAGACATTATGGTAGGGGGTTTATAAAGGTGGGACTAGATGGACGTATGTCCTTTATACAACCTCCAATACGATGTTACTATTGTAACTGTTATACAGACATTACGGGTAGGGATAAGGTTGGGACTAGACGACGTAGGTCTTATACAACCTCCACTACTATGTACTATGTACGGTAGACAGGACATATGGGGAGGGTATAAAGGTTGGACTAGCTGGACGTATGTCTTTATACAAACCTCCAATACATGTTACTATGTAACTGTTATACAGACATTATGGGATGGGGTATTAAAGGGACTAGATGGAGTTATGTCCATTATACACCTCCAAGTACAATGTACTAACTCGTGGACATCCTGAAGGTGGAAGAAAAAGATCCAGTAGTTTAATCGCTCCAAGTTAGGAGAGGTTTCTTTACCGTGAGAACGGTTGAAACTGTGGAACTGTCTTCCAGCAGAGGTGGTAAATGGCAAGTTATTGAAAACTTTAAAAAGGCCTGGATGAGTTTTAAAACAAAAAATATTGAAGAAGTCCTGGTATTAATGCATATCGATCTGGTTGTTGATCCGGGATACTTTCATTGCCGTTTGGAGTCAGGAAGGAATTTCCCCCCCCCCCTTTTTAGATGGGGGGTGTTGTGCATTCCTTGGATCTCAAACTGTTAGGTAGGGTAAAAAAAAAAAAAAAAAAAAAACCAAAAAAAAAGAAAAGGGGAATAGGTGGACTTGATGGCGAATGTCTTATTCACCGTATTACTAGGTACTATGTACTGTAACTGAAGGACATATGTCTAGTCAACCTGCTACTTCAATACTCTGTAACTATCCTACTAGAAACACAGGGCCGATAAACAACAGTCGTCAATAGAATATACTGTATTGTCAGTCTTGTTCACCTACAATTTACAGTAGCGTGAAGCAATTGTAGATATAACATCACTGCATTTCGCCCCCTATTTTTGAAGCAATGGTAAATTCCTTTTTGCTTACCTATGCCTTACATGGGGCTCTAAAGGAGAGTAAATGGACCAACTGAGAAACCACCTTACTAACTAGAAAATGAATACATAGACCGTAATTTGCTTCTTTTAACATCTCTCCGTACTGGACTGGTACAAAAGAAAAATGTATGTCAAGACAAGACGCTCAACCAGGCACTGACCCTTGATGACAACCACCAATGTAAACATGAAGCTTGCAGTACAGTACATCTCATGACTATTCCACCAGATGATAGGGATTTCATCTGCTTGCTAGAGCTGTGTAATAGATAAACACAGCGTAATTACGATTAGACACTAGATGATAGATGAAAGATTGTCTTTACAAACCACATGCGCTGCTGGTTCCAGTATTTCAGTTATGAATGAGGTTTGAATTCTTATCTTGTCCGCTCTTTTTGGTTCTAAAATACGATATTCTTGCATAAATGGCCGAAAATCAATCGGCTACGAAAATAATGAAAAACTTTTCGGTTCATGGAAAGGCAGACAGAAAGTTCAAGATTCATTTCTGTGTTTATCAATTAAAATGCAGATAAAGTCCGAATGTGGCTTAATTTTACCCTAAAATGTGTAAAGTTACTGTAGTCGAATGTTTGCCATCCACAACCGCCAGCCGCAACACTTACCCATAGCAAGATCTTCTGCACTCTTTTCTGCAGAAGAAATCGCCTTGCTCCAAAGCTATGCAGCTCTCAACAAGCTTGTGCATGCCCTCAGTAATGTAGCGGACTCAGCGGGTTAAGTAGGGGGTTATAATATTGCCTTTGGGGGGGATGGACATTTTATTAAAACTTCAAAAATCCCCTGCATGTTTACGTAATCAGTTTCAGGGAGATCCAATATCCCACGCCACGGACTTACCTTATGCCCGTCCCACGATCGTACTGAACGTAACGAGATAAGCCGATTATTTGCATCACGGGATCTGCCTAAGGTTAAGGAGCTCGACCTAACGCTCATAAACCGTTTACTGGTTAAGTGTTCGCGATAGCTGAGGTTCGCAAAACCTTAACGGCAAGGGGTTTGTGCGATCGTTAGCACACGCGCTCTTTCCAAAACATTCGGAATGCGCTGTGCTCTAAATTCGTATAAGACACCCACGTTAACCCGAATCTTTTCGGGTTAACGTGGGTTTTGATGAAAAGCCAATAGATGTGAATCTCCCCTTGTTGGATAACAGATGCTGTTTTTTTTTGACTTGGGACAGAATTAAGCACTTTCAATTCATTCTATTCAACGAGAATTCTGTCCCATATTCAGAAAATTCATAAGTATAGAAATAACACAACATTGTTCAGTTACTGTAATATTTTTTTTTATTTGTGGTTTGTAAATTGGATATAAGGAGGTCCATCTTCGTGATAGATACCACTTCTGATTATTCCTCGGGTTTGAGGTTAAGTTCATATTTATAGTTGTTCAACTTTGAGGGTGTAACATTTCAAAGAATAGTAACCTGTTTAAAATACTGAAAATATTGTGTTAATTTTTAAATGAAAAAATTATAATGAAATGTGTGTAATATCCTGTGGGTACCTGTATGTAATACATACCTTTGCACGTAGAGTGGCAGTAATATTGGACCATGCATCTATGTCCTTTATGAAAGTCCTATGGACTATAACTAGCACCCTGCAGACTCTAACTAGCTGCATTTGAACGATAGACTTTCCTTTGACTCCTTAGATTGATGTTTTTTAGCATGTTTCCTTCAAGGGGCTAGATCAGTATTGTGACTTATAGTATATTTATGGGGAAACAAACCTGCAGAGAGAATACCATGTGCTACATTATTATTAAACGTTAGTTCTAAGTATTGTAGTCATGTATTGGGGACACACCTCGGGCAATGTGGAGAGATGCCATCACAGGCAGAATGGGCTGGTACAATCAATTGCTTGGGTATAACTATAGTGCACTAACATTCCATACATCGCTAACAAAAAGTGTTGGTGTGACTTTAAAGGGTATCTCCACGCCCTTAATATTTTTTTAAATCTAATGTACGGCACACCTGCCCACCCCACCGCTATGTTGGCATCGGAAATTTCCTGGATCAACTCTTGACTTATGTAATCAACTCCAGTAACTTGTAACATTTCCTTGTTGTATAAACATCACTCCCACTTTTTATTAACCTGACAATGAACCTGCCATAACACGACGTCCACTGAAGACAGTTTCCATACTGTACCGTTCCGTCACAGTGACAACCCTTTCCCAATCTACTTTATGTATCAATCCCAGTACCTTGTAACATTCCTTGTTTGGTAGAAACCATCCACTTTTTATTAAACTGACCAATGAACCTGCCATAACACACGTCCACTGGAAGACAGTTCCATAGTTATTACTTATTAACCGTTCCAAGGTACAAACCCTTCCCCAACCTACTTATGTATCAAATCGCCAGTAAACTTGTGAACATTCTTGTTTGTAGAAATCACCAGCTTTGTTCTAAACTGCCAATGAACCTGCCATAAAACAACGTCCACTGGAAGACTATTTCCGATAGCTTACCGTTCTCAACAGTGAAACCTTCCCAACTCTATTTAGGTATCCAACAGATCTTGTAACATTCTTGTTTGCAGAAACTCATCCGACTTTTTTATTAAACTGACCATGAACCTGCCATAACACGTCCACGGAAGCAGTTCGCGTAGCTTTACCGTCTCAACAGTGATAAATCCCTTTCCCAACCTAATTTAATGTATTTCAATACCCAGTAACTTGTAACATTTCCTTGTTTGTAGAAACTCCTTCCGCTTTTTATTTAAACTGACAATGAAAACTGCAATCAACACGTCCACGGGAAGACAGTTCCATAGCTTACCGTTCCTACAGTGAAAACCTTTTCCCAACTCTACTTTATGTACAAACCAGTACTTGTAACATTCCTTGTTGGTGAAACCATCCCAAGCTTTTTATTAAACTGACCAATGAAACCTCATAACAACGTCCCATGGAAGACAGTGTCCATACGCTTACCGTTCTCACAGTGACAAAACCCTTTTTCCCAACTCTATTATGTCGCAATCCACCAGTAACTTGTAACATTCCTTGTTGTAGAACTCTCCACGCTGTTGATAAAACTGGACCAATGAACCTGCCATAACAACGTCCACGGAAGGACAGTCCATAGCTTGAAAACCGTTCTCACCATGAACAAACCTTTCCCACTCTACTTTATGTATCAACCAGTAAACTGGTCAACATTCCTTGTTTGTAGAAACTACTCCAGCTTTTTATTTAACTGACGCATGAACCTGCAATAACAAGTTCACTGGAGACAGTCATAGCTTACCGTACTCCACAGTGAAAACCCTTCCCAACTCTACTTTATGTATCAATACCAGTAAACTTGTACACTTCCTTGTTTTGCTAGAAACTCATCCAGCTTTTTATTAAACTGACCAATGAACCTGCCATAACAATCCATGGAAGGACAGTCCATAACTTTACGTTCTCACAGTGACAAACCTTTCCCAACTCATTTATGTATCAAATCAACAGAACTTGTAACCATGTCCGGTTTGTAGAAAACTCATCCAGCGTTTTATAAACTGACAATGAAACCTGCCATAACAATGTCACACTGGAGACAGTTCCATTAGTTAACGTTCTCACAGTGACAAACCCTTTCCCAACTCTACTTTTGTTCATACCAGTAACTTGTAAGATTCCTTGTTGTAGAAACCACCAGCTTTTTATTGAAACTGACCAATATACCTGCCATAACAACGTCCAGCGGAAGACAGTTCCATAACTTACCGTTCTCACAGTGACAACCCTTTCCCAACTCAGTTTATGTATCACATCCCGAGTACTTGTTAACATGTCCTTGTTTTGTAGAAACGTATCCACTTTTTTATTAAACTGACAATGACCTGCCATAACAGGTCCACTGCGCACGTTCCATAGCTTTTACCGTTCTCCACAGTGACAAAACCTTTTTCCCAACTCTACTTTATGTATCAATACCATAACTTGTAAGATTCCTGTTTGTAGAAAACTTCATCCCGCTTTTTAATTAAAACTGACTAATGAACCTGCCAATAACAACGTCCATGGAAAGACAGTTCCATAGCTTACCGTCCTCACAGGAAAACCTCTTCCAACTCTACTGTAGGTACACATACCAGTAACTTGTAAAAACCTTCCTTGTTGTAGAAACTCATCCAGCTTTTTATTAAATGACCAATGACCTGCCATAACAACGTCCACTGGAGACGAGTTCCATACTTTTACCGTTCTCACAGTGACAACACCCTTTCCCAAACTCTACTTTGTATCACTCCCATAACTTGGAACATCCTTGTTTGTAAAAATCATCCAGCTTTTTATTCAACTGACCAATGACCTGCCATAACAACGGCACTGGAAGACAGTTCCCTAGCTTTACCGTTCTCACAGTGACAAACCTTCCCAACTCTACTTCTATTTGTATTCATACAGTACTTGTAACATTACTTGTTGTTAGAATACTATCCAGACTTTTTATTAAAACTGGACCAATGAACCTTGCCATAACAACTGCCACGGAAGAAGCCTCCATGCTTTTAACCGTTCTCACAGTGAAAACTCTTCCAAACTTGAAGCCTAACCTGTTTTATCCTTCAAGTCTTAATGGGTTTCTCGTGTCCTCTGACATGTCTATGGGAAAAATAGGATTAACAATGCGTCATAATAATGCATCAGTATCATCCTATCAATACTCAGAGTAATGAAATACCGTGGCAGTAGTGACAGCATTGGATTACATGGGCAGAAGTTACTGCCACAATAACCAGTAGTGATAACCAACGAATATAGTTTGCTGTTGGCACATGGTGGCTCAGTAGCACTGATTCCACCTTGCAGACTGAAGTCTTGAGTCGATTCCCCCCTGTAGTTTGGGTTTCCACGCAATCATAAAGACATACGATAGGCTGTAGTGTGTAATAAATTGCTTAGATTGTCAGCTCTTTGGGGCAGGCCCTGAAGTGTATGTATCCATGTAACTTTTAAAGTGCTACGAAATAATATATTTTTTTTAAGCATTCGCAAACAGAATTTGTATATTCGAAGCCACCACGCCGGTTTTGAGAGTTTGGCTATCTTTTCAAAAACAAAACTTTTGGAACCTCAAATATTTGTTGGGGTTTATAGATTATTCCAACGGAATATTTCTATGACATGCAGGAAACGAAACGGAAATTTGTCTCCCATCTGTTTGTTTGGAGAGAGAACACATGTAAATAATCACTGTGTACGTAGATGATAATCAAAACATATAGAAAACCATCAGTTGACCTGGCCCCTGAGTGTATATAAGAATCCGGAAATCATTTAAAACAACATGTGATTTTTCCACATCTTTCTCTCCGTGAATTAAAAGAATGTAACACATTCATGTACTGCTGACCTGCATTATATTGGATCCATAGGAACAACATGGAGGAGCGAAAGTGGATAAATTGGAAAAAACATTTTAATTAAAGCGCATCTCACCCGTCCTAGAAAATGTTAGTACAATGAAGCCGCACCCCCAATCCCCTTTAGCCTATACTTTACATTTAAGCAGATGTCACAACACGTTGATATTACACTTTTACGCAGCAACAGGAGTGGAAGGCCCCCCCCCGCAATTGGAGGCCGTCATTATGGCCTGTCACACAGACCGACGACTGTGTGCGTGTTGCTCAGTATGTGCAGACCAGATTTTTTTTTTACGGGAGCCGGCCCAGGGGGCAATTACCACTGTACCAGGCATAGTCTGCCCCGATGACAATATATCCTGCTGTTGTGGGCACCTGCATACATGGGCGCACAAGGGTTCAGTGGGTTAGCATGATCCTTGCAGCGCTATCCTGAGTTCGATTTCCACCCTGAAACCACTTAATGGTACCACCCTGGACACAGGAGAGTTTGTATATTTCTCCCGGTGCTTGCGTGGTTTCTCTGGGCACTTCGCTTTCCCCACAATACTAAAGACATACTGATAGGTTGTATGTGTCATATATGGTGTTTATATTGTAAGCTCTTCGGGGGCAGGGCCTGATGTGAAGTACACAGATAATTGTAAAGCGCTCGGAAGATGTTGGCGCTATATAAATCCAACAATGGATAGGGGGGACAAGCGTGATGGTGATATAGTCAGGACTCTGTCAGAAGGAGGCTCTGCCCGGGGGAGAAAGCATGCTCCAGTTAAGACTTTAATGAGTACAGAGGCTGGTCACATGACTACAAGCTGTCACATGCGAAAACAGAACGTGTCTAGCAAGGTAACTGCCTTTACAGCTTATAACTTCCTCACAAAATTCTATCTAGAATGTGATTTAGGTTTTAATATCTGAAGGTTCGTACTGGAAGGATTTTTATCATTATTACTGGTTTTGGAAGAATCGGAACCACAGTTACCCTTTAATGGGTGTAAAACACTTTTCACTTTTTTTATAACCTTGGCAATGGGCATTTTCGCTCCAAATTAACCGGTTTGGATGTAAAACCCGAAAAGGGGTTTTAGCGTAGTCGGGTACCAGAAAATGTTTTGGCAAACTTCATAACGCCACCTTATAAGTGCGTTAACGGATTTCCCATGAAAAACCTTGCGTATTTTCTAAAAAAAGTGCAAAAGTAGGTGCGCTTTTTCACCTTTATATATGGCCCCACAGTGTTAGGGAAGACCTCACAGTGCTTTTTAATGTGCATCTGGATACTTGACTCCGTATGGTGTAAAACGGGCGCAATAGTTATTGGGCCCAATTGTGGGGTGCGGCCCTGTATAACAAAATGTATGATCCTGTCTGTTTTTATCATATTAAAGGCCGTTTGAAATTTTCTTATGATACAGGGGCTAGGCTCTATCTGTAGCAGTAATCAAACACAATACAGTCCATACAAGGGGATAAATACATAGATAGTTCGCTACAATACAATATTTAAATTTATTAAATAGAAATCTAGAGCTTTTCCACAAGAGAGTAATGAGGTACCTGCCCCGTTCAGATTATTGTGGTACCTGTAGAAAGGTTTTCATTTGTTCCACTAATAAACTTGGTTGTGTTTCTAACAACCGCATCTTCAGATTATAAAAGTGAAATTCTAACAGAATTCCCCATTACCTTACTCAGGTACACACGATTTTTACACATTATTTCCCCTATAGACTATCCTAATAAACTTCAATAGGCCCAATTACCTTAGATCCCCCCTAACCCCCATTTCCCCAGGATAAAATCTTAAGAGTATTCAATGTGTATTGTATGCTCTGTAATGTATTTATAAAGTAATCATATCCCCATGCAGCGCCTTTTCTCAGCGTACAATAATTGTAAATCTTTCCAGTTTTTTCATAATCAAGCTCCCCCAATCCCCTTATTAATTTAGTTGCCCTTTCTGAACCCTTTCCATTTCAAAGGTGTCCTTTGGTACACAGGATTCCAAAAGCACTGGCATTATTCCAAATGAGGCCTTACAATGCTTTGTAAAGAGGGAGAAGAACATTTCCTCCCTGAATCCATACCTCCCTTTATACAAGACAAACCATGCTGGCTCTGGCTGTGGCCGCCTGCATGCTTGCTACCTTTAAGTTGTTAATCCACCAAAACTCCAAGATCCATTTCCAACAGGATTCACTTAACCAGAGCATTTTAGTATAGAAGTAGCCAAGGTATTTTTAAGTCCAAAATTGCTCACCTTACATTATCAACATTGAAATCTCATCTGCGCAGCTACAGCCCAATGTATGAATCATCTAATCCCCGCAACAAAAAAATTTCACTCCTCTTGAATTGGTTTTTAAATGGTCAACAGTTTGTGGCCGTCAGCAAACACCAGAAACATGCTGACAGTACCACACTTCCAAATCATGACAATAAGTAAATAGAAGCGGCCCCACACAGAACATGTGGACACCCCACTTAGCAACTTTAAGTCCATACTGATGAGCCCCATTCCAAGATCTATTCCTCCTAAATCCATGTTGATTATTTCCCTATAATGTCGGCTTGAACATTGAAACATAGCTCTAGAATATGTTCCTGTATCAAGCTTCAAGTATCCACTTAAAGTTAAACTTACATCCCAATTTTGACCTGCTGAAGAGCACCTTTTCAACCTGGGAAAATTTGCTTCTGAGATTAAGGCACATATTTATAACTTCGATAATAGTGCCGTGTAAAATAACCGCCGCACATTGCGAGCAGATCGTGGCGAATGTGTTGCGGCTGTTATGTGGGGTGGTAATTTGAACTATCTTCGCCAGCAATACTGCACTTGCGGGCCTTAAAAATACCGCCACAAGTAATCCCGGAACAGGGGCTGGGAGGGACTGCTGGGAAACGGGAAAAAGGGATGCGACACAACCTCCGCGGGGGGCAGGGTGGGCGTACCCCCTTGGAATGCGCACCACCCCGGCGATCCTTTCCCCGCATCCCTCCCAGCCCCCTGTAATCTCGGCCATTTTCGCCCCACCCTCAAGTTACCGAAGTGAAAACGGCCGAGGATAAACGCGACGCATCAGTTACCGCCCGCTTTATAAATATAAGCCGAGCAGTACTGATGCAATTATTCATCGAGGCGTTAACTTTTGCGGCCGGGGTCTTCGCCATTTGTAAATCGCGTTATTTAGCAATTGTTGCGAAAAGCGGGAAACTCAGCTGCGAAAAGTTTAACCGCTTTGTTTATAAATATGCCCCTAAGTTTTTGTTAACCGCGCATCTTCGATAACCATACTCCAACCCACTATTTCATGGCACTATTCCCCTATGCTCCAGTTAACTTATATATCTATAATGCGACCACAATTTAGATATTACCAGGATCCAAACAGAGCTCCTTTTCTAGTAGGAACCTCACCAACTGTGAGAGAAAATTATCCTGCCACAAAATTCATAACTCATAATCGCCTTTTTTGTGATGGCAGTTCCACCCACACAATCACAATGTCAGGGTAATTAAAGTCCCCATAATGACACACACTACACCAATCAATGTCAGGGTAATTAAAGCCCCCCATAATGAGCACACTCCACTCCACCAATCAATGTCAGGTAATTAAGTCCCCATAATGAGCACACTACACCATGCCACATGTCAGGGTATTTTAAGTCCCCCATAATGAGCACAACTCCACCAATCAAGTCAGGGTGATTAAACCCCCCATATGATGAGCACACCCACCAATCAATGTGGTAATGAAAGTCCCCCATAATGATACACTCCACCGTAACAATGTCAGGTGTGGTAATTAAAGCCCCCATAATGAGCACAGTCCACCAATCAATGTCAGGGTAATTAAGCCCCCCATAATGAGCACACTACACCAATCAATGTCAGGGTGAATTAAAGTCCCCCATAAGTGAGATACACGATACCAATCAATGTCAGGGTAATTAAAGCCCCCCTATATGAGGCACACAAGAACCAATCAATGTCAGGGTAATTAAAGTCCGCCCATGAATGAGCACACTACAGCAATCAATGGTCAAGGTAATTAAAGTCCTCCATATGAGCACACTCCCCACCAATCAATGTCAGGGTACTTAAAGTCCCCCATAATGAGCACACTCCACCAATCAATGTCAGGGTAATAAAGCCCCATAAGAGCACACTCCACCAAGCAATGTAGGGTAAATTAAGTCCCCCATAATGAGCACACTCAACCTCCACAATCAATGTCAGGGGTAATTAAAGCCCCCATAAGGAGCACACTACACCATCAATGTCATCGGGTAATTAAAGCCCCCCATATGAGCAAATCCCCCAAACTTGCAGCCCTTGCCAACCTTCATTGAAGCTGACTCATGTCCTCTCTGTAGCATTTGGCGGCTTCTACAGCAACCAACAATGACATTGCCCCCGTTTCCTGCTGCCTAATTCACCCATAATCACCATTATCTCTTCTTTTAATTTGCCTTCAAACTCTTGTTTAACATGAACAATCACTGGAATTCCACGTACTCTCCTCTACTCCCACTTGTTAAGGTATGCCAAGTCGCTGATACATTGTTAAGCGCAAATGGGATCGTTTTCCTCTTTTCTAGTTCCGTACCCTTGTCCCCAAGCATTTTCCCTGAGGATTTGGTAATAGATTCCTTACCAAGTATTTTGCTTCTACCTGATGAGATTGTCTCCCTCTCTCTCTCTTTTTTTTTGTATAAATCTCAAGCAGAGTGTTTCAAACAATACATTGTTTATTAAAGAGGGGATTGTGGTGGATTTAGTAGACTTGTGACCTCCAGCAGATTTAGAAGCAAAGTTATCAACACATTATGAGAAATGTTGTTGGAAAACTAAAACAACGTGGTTATGTCTCCTTATACTAGTGTCTGGATGCTCTTGTCACAACCTGGAGACTGGCCACCCTGGTTTATGCATCACAATAATTTCTCTCTGAATATAATAACTTTTGACCTTGAGCTGGATAAAAGAGTAACACGTGTTGGCTTAAGCCAATTGTGTCCAGATTCTCAACTTACACCAGGCGCGTTATAATGAAAAAACAGTTTCAAATTGACACAAGAGAGCACTTGCAAAGCTTAAGTCTGAATGTTTATTTAAGGTGAAGCACAGAACATGTTTCGAACAGTGAGGTTTCTTCTCAGGTGCAAATAACAAAGCAAATTTCACCCTCGTTTAATAGGAACAAAACAACAAACATAATCAAGCTCCATTACGCCCGGAAAACATATAGATACAGTTTTATTATTTTTTATATACCATAGTTATCCTGGGCGCACTAAGACAAGAGAACATGTAGCACTTAACGCTAATTCGACGTTGTGTCAATTTAACTAATTTCTCGGAATCAACAATACGTCCCGTTTTTTGTTCATTAATGATTTACACATACAGAGCATCAGTATATTCCACAGATGAAATGTTGGCATCTACCTTTGGATGGTCAGTCAGTTCCAGAGTGACTTCCAAGATCCGCATTCTTCCTGGGTTTGGTTCAACTATCAAATTTGCTTAATGATTTTTACTATTTGATGAAACTACACTCTCTCAACTGTAGTGCATCCATAAGGTTTAATTTACTTTACCCAAACTCTATTTTTTATAATGGACTTAAGGGCATGTCCACCCTTATACACAAAAACAATGACTTGTCAGTAATTGCCGCAACCTTCTATTTACCAGTTTATTATATCATTATTATCCACTACTGCCAATAGAGTTTTGTAAGCTTAGCATGTGCAGAAGAAGAACGAGGAGGAAACACATCAAGGTCTTCTTTCTCTTTTTTTAAACGTGTTGGTCATGACGGGCTGCCTTTGGAAGTTTCAAGAGGGCGCCTCTAAGACGTAATTCTCACTTTGACTCATTTAAATATGCCCCTGTTCACCTTTGAAGACAGATCGGATCACATGTATTTTCCTAGTCCAGAATCGAAATAGTTTTTTTAAAGTGGTTTTAAAAAAGTTTAGTAAATAATATAATAAACACACAGGCAAAGATGGTATCAGAATCTGATTCCAAAGCTTCCTGCGCCTAATGGAAAATACAAAACTACTCAATTACCTTACCAGGGTTCTAAACAGACAGCAACCTGTCAATCCCTCACTGCCGTTGACTTTATGGTGAGGTGCTATTTAATTGTTATTGGCTCTAAAGGTTATTAGTGGGGGATTTGGTCACCTTCACCTATAAAATACTTTGATCAGATAATTTCTGGTTTAAGATGACAATTTATTATAATGTAATAAATGGATTGAAATACTTTCCTAGACCTCTTTTTCAAAACTTACTCTCTATCCTAGTCCTTAAATGCCTGTAGTACACTGAGCATGTCGCATAAGTCACTGACTACAAGGAAAAGGGTTTTAAAAGAAATACAATAATACTTTCAAGTTTTAACATCTGGAAGGGTGTAAAAATTGTCTACTGGTACATGAAATTCTGCTCTAATGGGGTGATATTATAAGACAGGCTGAAATCTGTTCATGAGCGTGACATCAGTTTTGACTGCCTAACAAAAGTGACAATATTTTTTCTAATATAACCCTCAGTTCCTGACGTTATATCAGAATTCATTATCTGTTTGATCTGTTTACCAAAGCAGGGCCGGATTATTCTGACAACGAAATCAAGGAAATGTCAAATAGTAGGAAGGTTAGATGTCTGCCTCCATTTGGTACAGTCCGTATTTTTTTATGATCACATTAGTTGTAATCTAAAGCTGTGCCATAACTATCTAGACATTCAATTGATTGTTTTTCGGTTGATGAATCTATCAGCCTGGTAGTGTATAGCCAGGAAACACATTATCTGATTGCTTCGCAGTTGTAGTAAAACATGCGGCACTAATGTTTATTCCTGTCGTAGATGAGCGGGCATTATTTGTAAGTTTTAAACCAGAAAGTTGTTACAAAGTAAATCCAATATGCTGCCCCAAGAGGTTTCCTTTTCAATCCAAATGATCACTGTATATTTGTGTTAGTTTTTGTTTTATTGTGTTTTGATTTTTTTATCAAGATCTTTCCATTTGAAATAATTTGCCTTATTGTGTATAAACTGTAACCAATTGTAGTGTCTTCAATTAGTCTGGGAATCTGGGAATCTGGATCTATAAAAGGAGTAAGAGGAACGAAAATGAGACACAACATTATTTGTGAATTGTTTTTCTCAGTTTGCGTTTACAATAATCTGTTATGTATGTCTCTTGTGGGAAATAGAGAACATTGATAAAACTATGTTTGGTCTGTCCACGTTTCATTTTGTTGTGACCACCTCAGTTGTAATCATTATGTGTCTACATGATGTGCCCATCCTACAAGAACTTGAAGACTCCTAAAACTGTTTTCGGGACTTACATCTTATATTATTCTCCCCAACACCCTCCCAGACATCGTTGGCTGCTGGTTAGAAGATACGGTTGAGAGGAAGGAAGCACTGACCGATAAAGGGACATGAGTAGGAGTAATCAGGGGCAAGGAGTATAGGCTCCAGTAGAAGGGCCATTAGAATAGCATAGACATTATCAGTGAAAGAGACTATTATGATGATACCCCAGGTAAGCTAAAAAAACTGCAATTGACTTTCTAGAACATCTTCTTTGCAACTTAACAATTACATGGACACAATTCCCATCAGGCCCGGCACTTTATTTTCACACATATGTATATATGGCTGCTTCTTCCCACATTGAATGGTTTTGGGCCGCTAATATGCCTGTTTAGTAGATTCATTGCCTATAAAATCTTTATTATCATTATTATCACTTTTCCTTTTTTTTATATCCAATTGGAAAAAGGTCATTAGTTAGATTTGAGTTTGTTTACAGAAAAACCATTTAAATGTGTTACAGGCCATGACTCTCTTCCAGTCCCTCACTCAAACCCGATAGACCTTCCCCAAGCCCCACAGAGATTCAACCCAAACCCTTGCCCTGTGGACAGATCCCTGATCTAGACAATTACAGGAAACAATGAGGATAGTGCGATGCACAGTGAAGGATAGGGTAAAGGGAATACATGGTAAATATCAACGAAACAAAAGAGAAAAATATCCCCCTTAATAACCATCCCCCCTCCATAGTAGTCGGCGAACAAAAAAAGTGAATTCACTAAAAATTTTATTAGATATACTTTTAAATAGAAAACCACACCACTTTATTAAAAATACAATGGGTTAGAGCACCAAGATTATATATACACAATATGCAAGAAGAACGGGGGAAGTATCCAACTAATATAGTTATGTTAAAGTGCCACGCCCCAGGTGATCCAGTTCACCTATAATTATTATGTGTGATAGGAGAAACCTCATCCCCCCCCACTAATCAGTCAGAGATAGATAAGTATCAGAAGCTTAGGGATAGAGACCTATAATACATACGGTATAAGGGGTTATCAATAAAAGGTCTTATGTTTTAAAATGGGCTAAATTACCCTAAATACATCATAGTTCCTCCTGGTTCAAAGATAGGTATCCTTAACTGGGTCCCATTCAGACAAAAGTGCAAAACGGAAAAAAAGCGCGTCCAACCGAGATTAAAAACTACACAGTGCAGGTGACAGAATAACGACTGACAGTGTCTGTACCCTAGAAAGTTCTCAAGGCGTGTTGTATACGCCCCCCCACTCTAGCATGGATGACGAGATCAAACACCAGAGGAAGTCCTGCAATCCACTGGCTACATAAAACCAACAAAGAGACCCCTGACGTGTTTCGTCCCCACAATGGGGGACTACTCATAGGTAGGGAGCCCCGGCCGTACGCGATTTTATGTCCCACACGTAAGTTCCGGGACAGGATTATTTAGCTCAAGAACCACAGTATGGCGCTGCGCCTCCCTCCCGTACGGAACATAGCGGAGTGGAGAGACTAATATCTTCAAGCTTTGGGTCCATAAGGCGCGCACCACGAAACGAGGGGTAAAGATGTGTTATCTACAGATCTCCACATAATACAGAAAGACGAGTCATGTAGCACTGATCCTATGATACAAGCGCTATTTCCTAACAATACATATCAGGATAACATGTGGTTTTTTTTGTTTATTTATCGTGCCACGTGGTGTGATGCTCACAGGTGCCCCCTTAGAGGGACAGTTGCACTGAAACTACATGATATGTCCGACAAATGCTGGACTTAGTTCATGCCATGTCCCAGATAACAAAAGCAGCAATCACACCATATTCCTATTACGGTAACAACCGGATAATGGTATTTTATGATGCGGTCTGTTGATTGCCAATGCAGTGCCATACCGTCACAGTTGTATATAACGATTAAGTATTCTCCGATTGCAATAAAACAATACGGTCAATTCAGGTTTTATTTTTACATCGCTGCAAGGTTCTTGCGAGTACGCTCCCCCCCTTTGGTTTTAGAAATCTTGCAATAGCTGAAGGCAGACGTATATCTGTCGGTTAAATAAATCTGCTTATTGTACGAGACGATGGAGCTGTGTTTAATGTGGAGGTTGTGTGGAGCTGCGCAAAGTCAAGAGCAGAAAAAGTACAAATTTGCAAATGAAGCTGAAGGATGTTTTCCGTTATGCTTGCTCCTATTAGTTTCCCCACCGTCAAATAGCTGCTGCTCATATTCGATTTCGTCTCCTCGATGACACGCGTTTTGTGTGTAAAATATTTGCCTTGAGCGATGTGTATAAACCCCCCCGTGGGTCTGGATAAAGCGCATAATGATCGAACGCATAATAAAATATATTATAAGAGCCTAAAAATCTCTACTTAGTCATTTGCCTTGTCTTCTAACAAACAAGGAATTTTCTAAATACCATTGAAAGTGACGTGTAGCAGCTTGCAGGGAAGAGGATTATTCATCTCAGAGTAATATATGTTAAAACGTGATGAGTGGATCATTATTCTTAAATGGGGAAATGTTTTTTATCTGCTGACATACCAAATAATAAACCCTTTAGTAGAGTAAATAAGGGCCCCCCATTGCAGCATCAGTACAGTGTCCACCCATATTAACCCTATGTTTTCTAATTCATCTATCCAACTATCCCATTAATACACCATGTCATTGATGATTCAGGTAGAAGGTTCATCTTCTAGCGAATATTTCTGAAATCTGATTGGTTAATATAAAGCTTTACAACCAAGCAATTTAAAAAATACACATCATAAACGGATTAGGGTTTTCTGCAAACCTTATAAAGAGGTGAACTCCGCACAGCGGAACTACAGATCCATCTGCAGTAAGATGCGCTGAAGATAGAAGAAAGAAGCGGCTGGCAACATTGGCTCCGATTGAGTTCGCCGCAGTTGCCAGCGGGGCCTTACTGGCGCCACGCAGTTGAGCCTTCCTGGAGTCGCGACCTGAGTGGGGTTGGTGTCGCACAGCCCGAAGATTGTTGACGTTCAGATCACAGATGCCTGCAACATCGGCCTGTGAGTCGACGGCGGGCCGCGGGGTACCTCGCGGGGGGTCGTGGCTCGAGCGGAGATTGGTGTCGCCGGGACGTAAGAAAGAAGACGCCGCCCAGCTCTTTTAAGAGTCACTCATGGGGGTCCCGTTCGAGCTGCGGAGCCCCACCAAAGCACTGTCAGTGTCACAAGGGCCCTTACAAGGGCCGAGGAGGGGGGTCAACGTTCGAAGGCGCGGGACCCCCTAGACCCCAAGTCTCTTGTCAGAGCCACAAGGCATTGTAAGTGTGCCCGCAAGGCCCTGATAGGGCCGGGGAGGAGGGTCCCGGTTACGAGCTGCGGAACCCCACCAAGGCACTTGTCAGTGCCACAAGGGCCCTTACAAGGGCCAGGGGGGGGGTCCCGTTCGAGCTGCGGGACCCCGAACCCAAAAGGGCTCTTGTCAAGCCCCAAGGGCAACTTGTAAGTGCCGCCAAAGGCCCTATAGGGCGGCGGGTAGGGGAGTCCGGTTCGAGTGCGGGACCCCCTAAGCCCAAAGGGCTGTGTCAGTGCACACAGGGCCCTTATACAAGGCAGGGGGGGGGTCCCAGTTCGAGCTGCGGGGACCCCCTAGCCCCAAAGGGCTCTGTCGAAGCCACGAAGGGGCATCGTGTAGTGCCGCAAAGGCCGGGATGGGGTCCCGGTTCGAGCTGCGGACCCATTAAGGCCCAAAAAGGCCCTGTCTCCAGGGCCCCTCTGGAGGTGCCTCCACCCATCCCAGGCGGGCCCTTCCCTTTCCCCTCACCTGCCAGCGGCGGGCAGGGGGCTTGGAGGGCTGTGGGAGGGGGTGCGCGGCGGGGGTCGCGACACCCATTGGGCCCCTTCCCGCAGCCCTCCTAGCCTCCTGTTCCGAGATTGCCGCGAGCGGGAAGGGTCGGGAGGGCTGCTGGAAGGGCGGCGGGTGGGTCTCCCCGCCGAGCGGGGTCCGAGGGCAGGTGGTGTCGTATGTCCCCACCCCCTTAGAAAAAACGAGGCGTGTTGGAAGGATTTTTAAAGTCCCTTTGCTGCGATACTGGTATTTAGCGCATTGTGCTAAGTGGCAGTATTGCCGCAAAAGGACTTAAATTACCGCAAACCAGCACGGCCGTGATAATATGCGCAAAGCGCTCACCATATAAATACGGCGATTAGCGCTATTTTTCGCTGGCCGCAATGGGGAGTCGGCAGTAATTTTTTGCGTTAAGTTTTTGTTTTTTTATAATATGCCCCTGGGTACTAACCGACCACACCCCGCTATCCTTTCATTATCGCCTCTGCACAAATATTCTCTCAGGCCAGTTGTAATCCTACACTTTCTTCTCAATGTGTATTAGTACATACACTTTAGTTCTGGTTGGGTACAGGGATACTAGATAATACTTGAGAATTACTGGTATTAATACATATACTGTAGTTCTGGTTGGTACAGGGATACTATATAATATGGAGAATTACTGGTATTAATACTATACTGTAGTTCTGGTTGGTACAGGGATACTATATATATTGAGAATTACTGGTATTAATACATATACTGTAGTTCTGGTTGGTACAGGGATACTCTCATATTGAGAATTACTGGTATTAATACATATACTGTAGTTCTGGTTGGTACGGGGATACTATTAATATTGAGAATTCTGGTATTAATACATATATTGTAGTTCTGGTTGGTACAGGGAACCATATATATTAAGAATTACTGGCATTAATACATATACTGTATTCTGGTTGGTACGGGGATACCATATAATATTGAGAATTACTGGCATTAATACATATACTGTAGTTCTGGTTGGTACAGGGATATCATATAATATTGAGAATTACTGGTATTAATACATATACTGTGTTCTGGTTGGTACGGGGATACTATATATATGAGATTACTGGTAATAATACATTAACTTTAGTTCTGATTGGTACAGGATATTATAATATTGGAATTACTGGTATTAATACATTTACTGTATACACAACAACACATGGTTAAAATGATCTTGGTTAATGGTTAAACTACACTTCCCAGCAGTCCTAATCAAACTGTTGTTGTAACATATTTATTGCTGCCATTAAATATATTTCCTTAAATTACTTAAATTACAGTAAGGTATGCTGGGAGTTGTGGTTCAACTATCAACCAGAACAATGAAAAAAAGTGATGTTTAATAAACAAGTGATTAAATGGGTCCTTTAAAGATTTCTGAATACCTCAACATTCTCTTTATAAGGTACCTGACCCAGCCCTAACACCCTCCAACATTCCCCTTTAAATAGGGACACTAACCTACCTCCAACATTCCCCTTTAAATAGGTACACTAACCTACCCTCCAACATTCCCCTTTAAATAGGTACACTAACCTACCTCCAACATTCCCCTTTAAATAGATAGACTAATCTACCCTCCAACGTACAAGGAGAGGGGGACCAAGGGGGGCCTGCAAGGGGAGGAGGAGACACGGAGGATGGACTGTCACATGGTTTCAGAGCAGGAAGCAGGAAGTGCAGGGGATCTGGAGATGCTGCTACCATATAACACACAAAAATGTAAATATCTTTAAAACTACGTAGAAAAACAACAAACAATGACCATACTTATACAGAAAAGGTTTTATTACATCAGTAAGAAACCCTGTAAAAACGTTTCGGCGAAATCATTTCCGCCTTCATCAGACACATACCTGTGTCTGATAAGGCGGAAATTATTTTCTCCGAAACGTTACAGGGTTTCTTACTGATGTAATAAACCCTTTTCTGTATAAGTCTGGTGTGCACAGCAATTCCTTGCGATATCTGTTGAAGTTTGCCACTGCGCTGGAGCACCCAGCGCTCTACTATTGCGAATATTGGACGGGAGTGTGCAGGATCCTTTCTGTATCTGGTATATATTTAAAGGGGAAGTTGGAGGGTAGGTTAGTTTGCTCTATTACAAGGTGATGTTGGAGGGTAGGTTAGTGTCCCTATTTAAAGGGGAATGTTGAGAGTAGGTTATAGTCTATCTATTTATTGGGGAATTTGGAGGTAGGTTTGTGTACCTATTTAATGGGAATGTTGGAGGTAGGTTTAGTGCACCTATTTAAATGGGAATGTTGGCGGGTAGCTTAGGTACCTATTTATTGGGGAATGTTTGAGAGGTAGTTAGTGTACCTATTTAAATGGATGCTGGAGGGTAGGTTAGTGTACCTATTTAAAGGGGAATGTTTGGAGGGTACTTAGTGTACCTATTTATTGGGGAATGTTGAGGAGGTTAGGGGTTAGGGTACCTACTTAAAGGGGAATGTTGGAGGTAGGTTTAGTGTAACCATTTAAAGGGGAATGTTGGAGGTAGGTTGTGTACCTATTTAAACACGTGGGAATGTTGGAGGGTAGGTATAGTGGTACCTATTGTTTAAAAAGCCTTGTTAAAAGGGGAATGTTGGAGGGTAGGTAAGTGTCCTTATTTAAAGGAATGTTTGGGAGGGTATTTACGTGTCCTATTTAAAGGGAGGTTTGGAGGGTAGGTTAGTGTACCTATTTAATGGGGTTTTGGATGGTAGGTTATTTAACCTATTTAAAGGGAATTGTTGGTTAGTGTAACCTATTTAAAGGGGAATGTTGCACTTGCGCTAAAACCAGTATGCACAAAGGACTTTAAAATCCCTTCCCACGCCTCTGCTAAGGGGGGGGACATCCCACCCCCCTGCCTCGGTACCCCCTGCGGCGCGAGAGCACCCGCCGCCGCTTCCCAGCAGCCCTCCCGACCCCTTCCCCGCTCGCGCGGCAATCTCGGACAGGAGGCTGGAGGGGCTGCCGGAAGGGGCCACATGGGTGGGGTCGCGCCACACCCCGCCGCGCACCCCCTCCCAAGCATCCCATCCAAGCCCCCTGCCCGCCCGCTGGCAGGGAGGAAGGGAAGGGCCCCGCTGGGAGGGGTGGAGGCACCCTCCAGAGGGGCCCTGAGAAGGGCCTTTTGGGCCTTATGGGGTCCCACAGCTCGAACCGGACCCCCTCCCGGCCCTGGCCTTTGCGGCACTTACAAGTGCCCTTGTGGCTCTGACAAGAGCCCTTTGGGCTTATGGGTTCCGCAGCTCGTAACCTCCCCCTCCCTGGCCCTTGTAAGCCCTTGTGGCACGACAAGGCCTTTGGTGGTGGTCCGCAGCTCAAAACCGGGACCCCCCTCCCCGTCCGGCCTATAGGGCCTGGGGCGGCACTTACAATGCCCTTGTTGGCTCTGCAAGAGCCCTTTGGGGCTTAGGGGGTCCCGCAGCTCTCAACCGGGACCCCCCTCCCTGGCCCTTGTAAGGCCCTTGTGGCACTGACAAGTGCCTTTGTGGGGTTCCGCAGCTCCGAACCGGGACCCTCCTCCCGGCCCTATCAGGGGCCTTTGCGGCACTTACAAGTGCCCTTTGTGGCTCTGACAAGAGCCCTTTGGGGCTTAGGGGGTCCCGCAGCTCGAACCGGGACCCCCCTCCCTGGCCCTTGTAAGGGCCCTGGCACTGACAGTGCCTTTGGTGGGGTTCCGCAGCTACGCCGGACCCCCAGTGAGTGGCTCTTAAAAGAGCCCTTGGAGCGTCTTCTTCTTCCAGTCCCGGGCGACCCCAGCTCCGCTGAGAGCCGCCGACCCCCCAGAGGTACCCCCCGCGGCCCGGCGACCTCAACGAGGCCGATGTTGCCGGCATCTTGATCTGACGCCACATCTTCGGCGGCTGGCGACCCACCAACCACTCAGGTCGCCGATGCAGGCAGGCTCACTGCGGGCGCCAGTGAGCCCTCTGGCACCGCCGGCCTCAGCGGGCCGATGTTGCCAGCCGCTTCTTTCTTCTATCTTCAGTCCTCACTATCTACTGCGATGGCATCTGAGTTTCCGCGGCGAGTTCACCTCTTTATAAGGTTTGCCAGAAAACCCTAATCCGTCTGATTGGTCAATTTTTTAATGCTTGGTTTACATGTTTTATATTAACCAATCAGATTTCAGAAATATTCAGCTAGAAGGATTGAACCTTCTACCTGATATCCATGACATGGTTGTTTAATGGTAGATGAATATAAAACATTAGGTGTAATATGGTGGACACTGTACTGATCTTTGCATGGGGCCTTATTTACTCTACTAAAGGGTTTATTATCTTGGTATGTCAGCAGATAAAAACATTTCACCCATTTAAGATTAATGATCATCATCACTGTTTTAATAATATTCTATAGATGAAATCTCTTCCCTGCAAGCTGCTACCCGTCACTTTAAATGTATTTAAGAAATAATCCTCTGTTTGTTTAGAAGACAAGGCATGACTAAGTAGAGTTTTATGGCTCTTATAATTATTTTTATTTGCATTTTTCGATCATTAATTGCGCTTTATCCAGACCCAAGGGGGTGTTTAGACAACATCGCTCAAGGCAAATATTTACACAAAACTCAGGAGGCTCGAGGAGACGAATATATGAGCAGCAGATATTTGACGGGGGAACTAAATAGGAGCAAAGCAATAAAGGGAAACATCCTTCCAGCTTCATTTCCAAATTGGCCTTTTTCTGCTCTTGTACTTTGGCGGCAGCTCCACACACCTCCACATTAACACACAGCTCCATAGTCTCGTACAATAAGCAGATGTTATTTAACCGACAGATATCGTCTGCCTTCAGCTATTGCAGATTTCTAAACCAACAGGGGGAGCGTACTCGAAAGAACCTTGAGCGATGTAATAAAATAACCTGAATTGACCGTATTGTTTATTGGCATCGGAGAATACTAATCGTTATATATCAACTGTGACGTATTGTGCACCCGCATTGGCAATCACAGACCGCATCATAAATCCCATTACCGGTGTTTTACTTAATTAGGATTGGTGATGATGCTGCTTTTTTATCTGTGGCCATGGCATGAAATAAATGTCCAGCATTTGTCGGACATTATCAATGTAGTTCAGTTGCAATGTCCCCTCTAAGGGGCACCTGTGAGCACACACCACGGTGAGCACACACCACATGTTATGCTGATATGTATTGTTATGGAATAGCGCTTTATCATAGGATCAGTGCTACATGACTCTCTTTCTGTATTATGTGGAGATCTGTAGGCTAACACATGCTTTACCCACTCGTTGTGCTTAGTGACCAAGCTTATGGACTCCACTCCGGCCATGTTCCGTACGGGGAGGGAGGCGCAGCGCCATCTGGTTGGTTCTTGAGTAAACTAATCACTGTCCCGGAACTACGTAGTGGGACATAAAATCGCGTACGTCCGAAGGCTCCCCTACCTATGAGTAGTCCCCCATGTGGGGACGACCGCGTCAGGGTCTCTTTGTGATTTTATGTAGCAGTGGATTGCGACGTCTTCTGGTTGTTTGATCCTCGTCATCCATGACTAGATGAGGGGGGCGTAATACAACAACTGCCTTGAGACTTTCCTAGGGTACCAGACAATGTCAGTCTGTTATTCTGTCACCTCACGCACTGTTTAGTTTTATCTCGATGGGACTAGTTTTGCACTTTTGTCTGAATTGGGACCCAGATTAGGGATCCTCATCTTTGAACCAGGGAACTATATGTATTATAGGGTAATTTTAGCACCATTTAAACGATAAGACCTTTTATTGAAATACCCCATATATGTATTATGGGTCTCTATCCCTACTTCTGATACTTATCTTCTCTGACTGATTAGTGGGGGGGAGAGGTTTCTCCTATCCCACATAACTAATTATAGGTGAACTGGATCACCTTGGGCACTTATAACATAACTATATTAGTGGATACTTCCCCCCGTTCTCTTGGCATATTGTGATATATATCTTGGTGCTCTAACCCATTGTATTTTTAATAAATTGAGTGTGTTTCTATTAAAGTATATCTAATAAAATTTGTAGTTTAATTCACTTTTTTGTTCGCCGGACCTACTATTGGGAGCGGGGGATTATTAAGGGGGATACTTTTTCTCTTGTTTCGTTGATATTTATCATTATCCCCATTTACCCTATCCCTTCACCTGTGCATCGCACTCCTCATTTTTCCTGTATTGTCTAGATCAGGGATCTGTCCCCACAGGCAGGTCTTGGGTGAATCTCTGTGGGACTTGGGAAGGTCTATAAGGGTTTGAGTTGGGACTGGGAAGAAAGTCATGGCCTGTAAACATTTCTGTAACAAACTTCAAATCTACTAAGTGACCTTTTTCCAACTGGATATAAAAACAAAGGAAAAGTGATAATGATGATAATAAAGATTTTATAGCAATGAAATTACTAACAGGCAATTAGCTGCCCAAACCACTTCCAATTTGGGAAGAAACGCCAATATATACATATGTGTAAAATAAGTGCCAGGGCCTGATGGAATGTGTCCTGTAATTGTTAAGTGCAACAGAAGATGTTGGTGCTATATATCCTAAATGTCGTTTCAAAGTCCTTGCAGTTTTTGCTCTACTGGGGTGCCATCATATAGCTCTACTGATATGTCTATTCTATTCTAATGCTTTCTACCGGAGCCTATATCCTTGCCCTGTATACTCCTACCATTGTCCCTTTATCGTTCAATGGCTTCCTTCCTCTCAACCGTATCTTTCTAACAGCAGCCACTGATGTCTGGGAGGTGTTGGGGAGATAATATAAGATGAAAGGTCCCTGGAATAACAGTTTAGGAGCTCAAAGTCTTGTAGTGGGCAACATGTAGACACATATGATACCAACTGAGGTGGTCACAACAAAAAGAAACGGAAACAAACATAGTTATCAATGTTCTCTATTCCCAGGACATTACATACAAGATTATTGTAAAGCAAATGAGATAAAAAAATTTCACAAATAATGTTGTGTCTCATTTCTTTCTGCTTACTCCCATTTTTATTCCAATTCCCAGAATTCCCGACTAATTAGAAGACACATACAGATTGGTTACAGTTATACACAATAAGGCAAAATTTTTCAATGGAAATCCTTGATAAAAAAATCAAACACAATAAAACAAAATAACTAAATGTACAGTGATCATTTGGATTGTAAAGGGAAACTCTTGGGGCAGCCATATTGGATTTTATTTGTAACAACTTCTCTGGTTAAAACTCATATCTAGAATAAGTGCCGCTCAGTCTACTGACAAGGAACTAAACATAGATGCCGCATGTTTTACTACAACTGCGAACAATCAAATAATTCTGGCTATACACTACACAGGCATTTAGATAGTTCACACAACCGAAAACAAATCAATTGAATGTCTAGATAGTGTATGGCCAGCTTTAGATTACACCTAATGTGATCAGTAAAACCTACGGACTGTACCAAATGGAGGCAGACATCTAACCTTCCTACTATTTGACATTTCCTTGATTTCTTTGTAGAATAATTGCCGGCCTCCTGCTTTGGTAACAGATCAAACAGATAATGGAATTCTGGGATAAACTGTCAGGAAACTAAGGGTATATTAGAAAAATATGTCACTTTTTATTAGGCGGTCAAACTGATGTCACGCAGATGACAGATTTCAGCCTGTCTTAAATATCACCCATTAGAGCAGAATTTCATGTACCAGTGACAATTTTTCAACATTCCATAGTTAACAACTGAAAGTCATTATCTTTGTATTTCTTTAAAAACCCTTTCCTTGTAGTCAGTGACTATGCGCATGCTCAGTGTACTACAGCATAAGATAAATAGGAGTAATTTTGAAAAGAGGTCTCAGGAAAGTATTTACAATCCATTTATTACATTTTAAATTGTCATCTTAAACCAAAAATTATCTGATCAATGTATTTTATAGTGAAGGTGACAACTCCCCCCACTAATATTACCTTTAAGAGGCAATTAAATAAATAGCACCTCTACATACATTACAAGGCAGTGTTGAGGTTCTGTCTGGTTTAGAACCCTGGTGTATGAGTAAGTTTTGTATTTCCCATTAGGCCGCAGGAAGCTTTGGAATCAGATTCTGATACCATCTTTGCTGTGTGTTAGTATTAATCTATTTACTAAACCTTTTTAAACCACTTTTATAAAAACTTTCTGATTCTGGACTAGGAAAATACCTGTGATCCAGATCTGGTTTCAAGGTGAACGAGGGCAGCTCTTAATGAGGCAAAGTGAGAATTACGTCTTAGAGGCGCCCCTCTTGAACTTCAAAGGCAGCCCGTCATGACCACACGTTTAAAAAAAGAAAAGAAGGACCTTGACTGCTGTTCCCCCTGTTCCTTCTTCTGCACATGCTTAAGCTTACAAAAATCTCTTGAGCAGAGGGAGATATATGATATAATAAACTGGTATAAAGAGAAGTTGCTGGCAAATTACTGACAATCCACTTGTTTTTGTTATAAGGGTGGACATGCCCTTTAATGTCCATTCATAAAATAGAGTTTGGGTAAAGTAATTAAACCTTTGGATGCACTACAGTTAGAGAGTGTAGTTCATAAAATAGTAAAAATCATTAAGCAAATTCTGAAGTGAACAACCCAGAAGAAATGCGGATCATTAGGAAGTCATCTGGAACCTGGACTTGACCATCCAAAGGCTAGATGCCAACATTGTCATCTGTGGAATATACTGATGCTCTGTATGTTTAAATCATTAATGAAAAACAGGACTTTCTGGATTCCAGAAATTAGTTCAAATTGACACAAGCTGAATTTAGCTTAAGTGCTACATGTATCTTGTCCTAGTGGCCAGGATACATATGGATATAAAAATACATAAATGTATCTATATTTCCTGGCCACTAGATGGAGCTTGATATGTTTGTTGTTTTTTTCCCTATTAATCGAGGGTGAAGATTTGCTTCTGTTATTTCACCTGATGAAGAACCTCACTGGTTCGAAACATGTTCTGTGCTTCACCTAAATAACCAAATTCAGCACTTAAGCTTGCATGGCTCTCTTGTGTCATTTGAACTGTTTTTCATTATACGCGCTGGATGAAGTTGGAATCCTGGACACAATTGGATAAGCCAACACCGGTTAACTTACTTTTATTCACAGCTCAAGGTCCAAATTATTATATTCCAAATTATTGTTGATGCATAAACCAGGGCCATGTCTCCAGGTTTGAAAGAGCATCCAGACACTAGATAAGGAGACATAACCATAGTTGTTTATTTTCCAACAACATTTCTCAATAATGTTTGTACATTTGCTTCTAAATCTGCTGGAGGTCACCCAGTCTACTAAATCCACCACAATCCCCTCTTAAAATAACAATGATTAGTTGACACACTGCTTGAGATTTCTACAAAAAAAAAGAGAGAGAGAGGAGACAATCTCATCAGGAAGGCAAATACGTACAGGAATTTTACAAATCCTCAGGGAAAATGTGTGGACAAGGGACATGAAACTAGAAAGAAGGAAAACGATCCCATCTTTGCAGCTTAACAACTGTATCACGATTGGCATTACCTCTACAATGGGAGGAAGGAGTAGTAACGTGGAATTCCCTGATTGTTCATGTTACACAAGAGTTGAGCCAAATTTAAAAGAAGAGATAACTGGTGATAGGGTGGATTAGGCAGCAGGAAAGGGGGTAATGTCATTGTTTGTGTCTGCTATAAGCCGCCAAATGCTAGCAGAGAGGAGATGAGTCAGCTTCATTATGAAGTTGGCAAGGGCTGCAAGTTTGGGGAGTGTGCTCATTATGGGGGGCTTTAATTACCCTACATTGATTGGTGTAGTGTGCTCATTATGGGGGGCTTTAATTACCCTGACATTGTTGGTGGAGTGTGCTCCATTATGGGGGCTTTAATTACCCTGACATTGATTGGTGGTGGTGCTCATTATGGGGGGCTTAATTACCCTGACATTGATTGGTGGAGTGTACTCATTATGGGGGACTTTAATATACCCTGACATTGATTGGTGGAGTGTGCTCATTATGGGGGACTTTAATTACCCTGACATTGATTGGTGGTAGTGTGCTCATTATGGGGGACTTTAATTACCCTGACTGATTGTGGTAGTGTGCTCATTATGGGGTCTTTAATTACCCTGACATTGGATTGGTTGGAGTGAGTGCTCATATGGGGGAGCTTAAAGTTAACCCCTGACTTAGATTTAGGAATCGGCGCATTTATAGAATATAAAGGTAACTGGAGGCATAGGGAATAGTGACCATGAAAGTGAGCGTTGGAGTATTTACTCGAAGGAGTGCGCTGGGTTAACAAAAACTTAGGGGCATATTTAGATAAACACGCGGTAACTTTCGCAGCTGAGTTTCCCGACTTTTCGCAACAATTGCTAAATACCGCGATTTACAAATGGCGAAACCCGCCGGAAAGTTAAACGCCTCGATAACTTTGCATCAGTTACGTGCTCGCTTATATTTATACGCGGCGTAACTGATGCGTCGCGTTTATCTCGGCCGTTTCACTTCGCTACCTTGAGGGTGGCGAAAATGGCCGGATTACAGGGGGCTGGGAGGGGATGCCGGGAAAGGATCGCCGTGGGTGGTCGCATTCCAAGGGGTACGCCCACCCTGCCACTCGCCCCCCGCGGAGGGTGGTCGCATCCTTTCCGTTTCCCAGCAGCCCCCCCAGCCCCCTGTTCCGGGATTTGGTGGCGGATTTTAAGCCCAAGTGCAGTATTGCTGCGAAGATAGTTCAAATTACCACCCCACATAACAGCCGCAAAACCATTCGCCACTGCTGCTCGCATGTGCGGCGGTTTTTACGGCACTATTATCGGACGTTTATAAATATGGGCCCTTAATCTCAGGAAGCAAATTTTCCCCGGTTAAAAGTGCTCTTCAGCAGGTCAACTGGGATGTACGTTTAACTTAGTGGATACTGGAAGCTTGATACGGAACATATTCTAGAGCATGTTTTCAAAGACCGACATTAGGGAAATAATCAACATGGATTTAGGAGGAATAGATCTTGTTAATGGGGCTTCATCAGTATGGACTAAAGTTGCTAAGTGGGTGCCACAGGGTTCTGTGTTGGGGCCCGCTTCTATTTAATCTATTTATTAATGATTTGGAAGTGGGTATTGTCAGCAAGGTTTCTGTGTTTGCTCGGCACAAAACTGTGTTGACCATTAAAAACTTCAGAGGATTTGAAATTGTTGCAGGGGATCTAGATATGATTATCACAGTGGCTGCTAAGTCAGATGAGATTCAATGTTGATAAATTAAGGTGATGCATTTTGGACTTAAAATACTTGTGCTACTTCTACTATAATGGCTCTGTGTTAAGTGAATCCCTGTTGGAAAGGGATCTTGGAGTTTTGGTGGATAACAAACTTAAGGTAGCAAGCATTGCCAGGCGGCAACAGCCAGAGCCAGCAGGGTATTGTCTTGTAAAAGAGAGTATGGATTCAAGGGAGGAAAATGTAATTCTCCCCCTTTACAACAACATTGGTAAGGCCTCATTTGGAATAATGCAGTGAATTTGGAATCCTGTTTACCAAAGGACACCTTTGAAATGGAAAGGGTTCAGAGAAGGGCAACTAAATAATATAATGGGATTGGGAGCTTGAATATGAAGAAAGACTGGAAAAGTTACAATTATGTACGCTGGAGAAAAGCGCTTGCATGGGATATGATTACTTAGATAAATACATTAACAGACCAATACAATACACAATTAATACTATAGATTTTATCCTGGGAAATGGGGTTAGGGGTTTATCTAAGGTACATTGGGCCTAGGAAGTTTAGGAATGACGTCTATAAGGGAAATAATGTGTTAAATCGTGTACTAGTAAGTTAATGGGGAATTCTGTTAGAATTTCACTTTAATAATCTGAAGATGCGGTTTTGTAGAAAAACACCATTCTATTAGTGACAAATAGAAACCTTTCTACAGGTACCACATAATCTGAACGGCAGGGACCTCATTACCTCTTGTGGCAAAGCCTAACATTTCTATTTAATATTTAAATATTTTATTAGTGAACTAGCTATGATTTACTCCCCTTGTTGACTGTATTGTGTTTTATTACTGTACAGATAGAGCCTAGCCCCTGTATCAATAAGAAAATTAAAGACGCTTAAATATGAAAAACAGACAGGATCATACATTTTGTCTAATCAGGGCCGCACAATTGCCCAATACGTTGCGCCCTTTTTACGCGCCATCGGATCACGATCAGATTGCACATTAAAAGCACTAGTGAGGTCTATCCCTAACACTTTGGGGCATATATTATAAACGAGTGAAAAAGCGCCCTAACTTTTTCACTTTTTTACCCAAGGTTTTTCATGGGAAAATCCGTTAACGCCATTTATAAGGTGGCGTTAATGAGTGGCAAAACATTTTCCGCGACTAACAGCTAAACCCCTTTCTGGGTTTTACAATCGCACCGGTAATTTGAGCGAAAGGGCCCATGGCAATTTATAAAAAAGTGAAAAGTGTTTACATACCCCATTAAAGGGTAACTGTGGTTTCGATTCTGTCCAAACCAGTAATAATGATATAAAAATCCCTCTCGAAACCTTCAATATAAAACCTAAATCACTCTCTAGATAGAATTTGTGAAAGTTAAGCTGGAAAGGCAATGTTACTCTCTGCTATCACACGTTCTGTTTTTCACCATGTGACCAGCTTGTAGTCATGTGACCAGCGCTCTGATCCCATTAACAAGTCTACTGAGCATGCCTTCTCCCCTGGGGTAGAGCCTCTCCTTTGACAGATCCTGACTATATCTACATTACTTCTGTCCCTTATCATTGTGGATTTATATAGCGCCAACATCTTCCGTAGCGCTTTACAATTACATGTGTACATTCACATCAGGCCCTGCCCCGAAGAGTTACAATCTAAACCCATATATGTACCATACAACCTATCATTATGTCTTTTATGATTGTGGGGAAAGTCGAAGTGCCCAGGAAACCCACGCAGACACGGGGAGAACATACAAACTCGTGTCCAAGGGTGTCCAAGGGTTTCCAAGGGTGGAATCGAAAGCAGACCTCAGCGCTGCAAGGTATCATTGCTAACCACTGAACCACTGTCTGCCCAGTATGCAGGTGCCCACAACGGGCAGAATATTTGTCATCGGAGGGGGCAGACGCGCTGGTAGCTGATTGGTAATTGCCCCCTGGGCCGGTCTCCCGTAAAAAAAAATCTGGTCTGCACCATACTAGCAACACGCACACACGTCCGCGCTGTGTGACCGACATAATGACGGCCTCCAATATTGCGGGGGGGGGGCTCCACTGTTGCTGCGTAAAGGTGAATATCTAACTTTGGTGTGTGCACATCTGTCTAAATGTAAGTATAGGCTAAGGGGGTTGGGGGTGCGCTTCATTGTACTACATTTTCTAGGAGGGGTGAGATGCCTTAAATAATGTTTTTTCCAATTAATCCACTTTCGCTCCTCCATGTTTGTTCCTTTGATCACTATAATGCAGTCGGTCGAATGAAATGTGTTACATTCTTTAATTCACAGGAGCAGAAATGTGGAAAACACATTTTTTTAAATGATTTCCAGGATCATTATATATCACATCAGGGTCCAGGTCAACTGATGGTTTTCTTATGTTTTATTATCATCTACGTACACAGTGATATTTACATGTGTCTCCTCCCAACCAACAGATGGGAGACAATTTTTTCCGTTGGTTTTCTGCTTTCATAGAAATATTCCGTATCGATTATCTATAAACCCAACAAATATTTGAGGTTCCAAAAGTTTTGTTTTTGAAAAGATTAGCCACACTCAAACCGGCGGTTGGATTCGAATATACAATTCTGTCATTGCGAATGATTAAAAAAATATTTTCTTCTGTAGCACTTTAAAATTACATATACTACACTTCAGGCCCTGCCCCAAGAGCTGACAATCTAAGCAATTTATTTACACCACAGCCTATCATATGTCTTTATGATTGGTGGGAAACCCAATACAAGGGGGTGTCAACTCAAGACTTCAGTCTGCAGGTCAGTGCTCACTGAGCCACCATGCGCCAACAGCAACTATATTCGATGGTTAATCTACTGGTTATTGTGCAATACTGCCCATGTAACACCACAGCTGTACACTCTGCCACTATTTCAATACCTCTGAGGTATTGTATAGGTGATATAAGTCTGTGTGCACACCCATTCCTTGCGATTATATGGAGTTCTTTCAAACACTCTTACGTTCCCTGAAATAGGTACACTAACCTACCCTCACACATTCCCCCTTTAAATAGGTACACTAACTTCACAACCCTCAGGACTACACCTCAATTCCCCTTTAAATAGGTACACCTAACCTACCATCCAACATTCCCATTTAAAATAGGTAACTAACCTTACATCACAACATCCCATTAAATAGGTACACTAACTAACCCCTCCAACTGTCCCCTTTAAATAGGTACCCACTAACCTACCCTCCAACATTCCCCTTTAAATAGGTACAACTAACCTCCCCACCTCCCTATAGTCATCTACCCCTCAATTTTATAGGTACATAACCTACCCTCCAACATTCCCTAATAAATAGTAACAACTAAGCTACCCTCCAACATTCCCCTTTAAATAGTACACTAACCTACCCTCCCTATTCCTTTAAAAATAGTAACTAACACTACCCTCCAACAGTCCCAATAAATAGGTACACTAGCTACACCCCGCCAACATTCCCATTTAAATAGGTCACTAACCTACCTCCAACATTCCCATTAATAGGTACACTAACCTACCTCCAACATTCCCCAATAAATAGATAGACTAACCTACCTCCACATTCCCCTTTAAATAGGACACTACCTACCCTCCAACATTCCCCTTAAATAGATACAACTACCTACCCTCCAACATTCCCCTTAAATAGGTACACTAACCTACCCCTCCAACATCCCCTTTAATAGGTACACTAACCTACCCTCCAGCATTCCCTTTAAATAGGTACACTACCTACCCTCCACATTCCCCATAAATAGGTACACTAAGCTACCCACCAACATTCCCATTTAAATAGGTTGACTAACCTACCCTCCAACATTCCCATTAATAGGTACACTAACCTACCCTCCAACATTCCCCAATAAATAATATACGTAACCTACCATCCACTTCCCCTTTAAATAGGTACACTAACCTACCCTCCAACATTCCCCTTTAAATAGTATACACTACCTACCCTCCAACATCCCCTTTAAATAGGTTACACTAACCTACCCTCCACATTCCCTCTTAATAGGTACACTAACCTACCCTCCAACATTCCCTTTAAATAGGTGCACTAACCTACCCTCCAACATCCCCAATTTAAATAGGTACACTAACCTACCCTCCAAAATTCCCCTTTAAATAGGTACACTAACCTACCCTCCACATTCCTATTTATAGGTACACTAATTACCCTCCAACATTCCCCTTTATATGGGACACAACCTACCCTCCAACATTCCCCTTTAAATAGGTACCACTACTCTACCCTCCAACATTCCCTTTAATGGGACCTAACCTACCCTCCAACATTCCCCTTTATATATCGGTCACTAATCTACCCTTCCAACATTCCCCTTTATTAGGACACTAACCTACCCCTCCAACATTCCCCTTTATATGGGACACTAACCTACCCTCCAAACATTCCCCTTTATAGGGACACTAACCTACCCTCCAACATTCCCCTTTATAGGGACACTACCTACCCTCCAACATTCCCCTTTAAATAGGTACACAACCTACCCTCCAACATTCCCTTTAAAGTGGTACACTAACCTACCCTCTCAACATTCCCCTTTAATAGGACACTACCCACCTCCAACATTCCCTTTAATAGGGACATCTAACTACCCTCCAACATTCCCTTTAAATAGGTACACTAACCTACCCTCCACATTCCCCTTTAAATAGGTACACTAACCTACCCTCAACATCCCCTTTAAATGGGACACTAACCACCTCCAACATTCCCCTTAAATAGGTACAATAACCTACCCTCCACACATTCCCCTTTAAATAGGTACACTAACCTACCTCCACATTCCCCTTTAATAGATAGACTAATCTACCTCCAACGTACAAGGAGAGGGGGACAAGGGGGCCTGCAAGGGGAGGAGGAGACACAGGAGATGGACTGTCACAACTGGTTTACAGAAGCTGAAGCAGGAAGTGCAGGGGATCTGGAATGCCTGTACCAGATACACAAAAAAATGTAAATATCTTTAAAACTACGTAGAAAAACAACAAACAATGAAACTAAATTGCAAAAATACTCAGGAAAGCAATTCCTGTAAACTTACCTAAAGTCATTTTTGGACCACAGTTCCCCTTTAACATCAACATCCCCCTACAACTAAACAATGTGCTGTGCAGGATGTGTGAATTCTTTACTTCCTGAAATACCATTAAAGAGAAGAAATGAACTAATTACAAAGTTACAGACATTTCGGCACATGTTAAAGGTAATTGTTGGAGGGGATGTTTGAACTTGAGACACAAATAAAAGTGCCTTAGGGTTTGAGGTTTCCCAGTAAAGAGTTACTTTGTTCAGCTTACCTAGTAGAAGAGAAAAAAAAGACAAGCAACCATAACTATATTTTGTAAATATTTAGAATTTAGTAAGCTCGTTCTTTTAAAATCCATATGCACATGAATAGTGAATTACTATTTCTAATCAAAAGTAGGTGCAGTATTAATTCATTCATAAGTAGGTATCCATGCATAATGCAGAGGCGTTTTTAGTCTATTTAGCCTCAGTCCCTAAGGCTATTGAGCATGTGTGATACCCTGTGGGCACAGGAGGATATGCAAAGATGGCAGCCCCTGGGGGGAAATTCTAAAACAAAGTATCTTCACTGACATTAGGCTAATGTGACTTTAAGCAGGTGCATTGTGTATCTTGTACTATGTACTTTGTTACTAGTGTGTTTTTCACTTTAGATGGCCAATAGATATAACGTTGCTATAGTTATAACAATACACCGTGTCATTATGTAGTAGACGGTAGATATAACCGAGCACTTGGGTAAGTACCTTACCTTCTCTCCTGGCTCCCGATTGATTTATTGAAGAATGGGAGGTAGGTCTCAGCTCCTTTACCTTCCGTTCTTCAATAAATCTAAATGGCCCAACTTTAATTTTTGAGTGGAGATACCCTTTAAAATGTACAAATAATCAAAAACATAAATCTGAACATCTTACATATTATTAAACACTTTTCCATTTAAACATTAGGCTAAAGCTCCACTGTACCACTCCAGGTCCGATGCATTGTCGAAATGCAAAGCGGATTGTGCACATAGTGATTACAATGAAATCCCAGTACCTACTGTATGTTATACGCAAAGCAGATGCAATGCGAAAAATATATGGCCACGCACATATTTTGCACATAGTGGGGCCAGGGAACATCTCAGGGAACTAATATCTCTTCATTTAGAAAAACAAAAGCATTTTAGTTGCATATCGACACTTTATGAAATGATCACACAACAGATGGATTTTCCCTCTTGGATTTACTGTATTTTCAGGAATATTATTTATACACATAAAAGGAAGACAGACTGTTATTTAAATTGAATTCCGCGGCACCACGTTACAATAATTGTTTGATACATGCCACCATTACAATGACAAACTACCTTCTATTAAATACGACAGACCACACAGACGACAGCTACAAAGAAAAAAATCCAAGAGCCCAAACCATAGCCCAAGTCTACAGAACGATGAATATGCATGTTTCCACGTGTGCAAAAATACTGTCTTTCCCATAACTTTAATAATAAAAATAACCACATGAAATTCACGTGATCAACAAATATTACATTTAAGGGAATGGATCTAATGTGCTGAAAATACAATAAGATAAAGCAATTCATTCAAAAAATTCCCCCACCGCTTTCTTTTAATATTTATGGAAACTCGTTTCCTCGTTGTATTGAACATTTTTTGTGATGTCATCAATTACATGAATGATGTAATAGCTACCGGGGCATTAACATTCCAAAAATATACATTAAATGTACAAAAATAAAAATAATTTCAATAAAATGTTTCCTACCTCTTTATAGAGGTGTTATCTTCACTAACAGCAACGGATGCTAATGTTTTGCGATCCAATCAGAAATCTAGGAGGTTCACTTTAGGATCTTTCCTTGCCTAGAATTTTCTTCTAAAGGTTCAGTTACCGACTATAGTAAGAACCTTCTAGAGATTTAATTAACCTAATCTATGGAGTAAGCCATGAACATGTTACTGTGAGATATCTTCTGCTTTGGCAACAGCGAATTCATTTCTATCTTTTATTATTGTCTGTTTCATTGCTTCGACACAGCCTGTGTCCAATAATGTGTCCAATAATGTTAAATAAGGAAAAATTCATTCATTTTTGTTTTTTACACTGGCCCAAAATGTGTGCAATAGGAGCAGGTTACTTGATACCCAGAGTAAGTGTGTAAATTGTGCTGCTTTTCCACATTTTCTATATTTGGGTGTTGAAGTCTTTCTGACACTTTCCTTGTAAACTTGGGGATTTACTTGCACCTACAGCAACATGGGCATTGAACTACCAACATGCATACCTCTCAACCTTCCAATACCGGGTGCAGTGGCAAAGCCTATTTTTCGTCCCGATCGACCACTGCTTTTGCTGCGACCAACAGTTCTTCGTCTTGGCCAACTGGAAGTGCCGAACAGTCGGGCAGGGCGAAAGATTGATGGTAATTGGTACAACTATGTAGGGTTTTTTTGGCAAATCCTTACCAAAGATTTCTAAGCTACAAGAATATAGTTTTTGTTGGCCCTGTGACTTGGATATATATAGATTATTTTTTGTGCCATACAAACACAAAACACACACACTTAAAAGATTAAAGTGACCTGGTTACTTTGTGGATTAAGTTGTAGTAAAGTGAAGCTATTTAGTGTGAACCAACATGCCATAAACAATCCAGTGCTCAGCCTGATCAAATAAAGATTCAGGGAGTTGTATTTCTACACCAGACATGCAGATCCTATGGGGACACAGCGCAGTCGTAGGAACATTACTGTATGTGTGTGTGTAATTACTAGTAAGGTTACTGTAGGCCGCCGCTTTGCATAGACACAGAGTACGGCCAGGCCTGTTTTTTCATTTGTACAGTGAAAGTTATTATTTTCCAATAGGACAATAAAGGCCCATTATAGCCATGGAATCCCTGGGCCACCATTGACAATTTAAATAAAGGATGAAAGGCCTACATCGTGCATCGTTCACTACAAGATATGAGAATAAATATATAGACAGGGACGGTTTAAAGGACAACTGTACTGAAAAAATGTACTTTTTTTAAAATGAAAATTACCTGGTGCAGGGGAAGTAGGATTGATTATTCCTACCTCCCAATATCGTTTGGTTGAGGAGCTACAGCACATACAGTTTTCATCTGCCAGCTTAGTGACCTGTGCCTTCCTGTATTCAAGATAGAGCTGAAGCACCAAGGAAGCCTGGCAGGAGCAGTTTTCTTTGTGCTGCTGTTCTTCATTGAAATGTTATTGGGAGGTGGAAAGTACCAATCGTACCTCTCTCCCCAGGTATTCATTTTAAATGTTTTTAAGAAAACTTTATATGCACTATAGTTCCCCTTTTAAGCCTATGGGGGCCCCTGAGCAAATCACGATGTTGAGGGACCCCCTACAACCATTAAATGCCCCCCCTTAGTAGTTGGGAACCGTTTGCCCCTGTGTTAAACCCGGCCCTGTATATAGATGTAAAATAGGATATCCCTTCAGTTCGGACAGCCCTGTACTATTGTTTTCTGTTAGTTTCATTGGCAATGTAGACTTGTCGGCAAAAATAAATTCATACGTTAAAAAATAAATTGTGGAGGGGCAAACAAACTGCCGGATGGACAGACTCCATTCATTACATTCTCTGCTTCATTTCAGATCCCCGTCTCCATCTCCTTGAATTGATTTCTTGATACGGAGCAGCATAGTAGTAAGCCACTGGTCCAAGCGAGATATTGAATCAAATTCCTTCACCTAAACAAAGTAAATTAAAATAAATCATATGATGCCTTTAAAAATATGTATTGCGGAATAAGTGACACATCTAGTTCCATTATTTAACACACTACCACTTTAAAGGGACTTCCCAATAAAAACCTTCCCAGGGATCTGTCTCTGATTATTCTGCATAAAGGGAATTTCTTTCCTTCACTGACGTCACTACATCGCCCTCTGCTGGCAGTAGTCACTTTTTGATGGTGGGGCATGTCTACAATGTAGGGAGAGGATGTTGCAGACCCAGCAGTAATGTCAGTGGAAGGAAAGAGTGAAAGTTCCTTTAACTGAGCTTCGTTATCAGCTATAAGTGATTGTGAAGGTTCTCATTCATCCAGGTCACGGTATATCTGTTGTATTCAGTTAGATCAACTGGACTTGAAGTTTAATTCTAGAAGATGTTTCGCTAGTCATAAAAAAAATAAGTTTTAAACTCTCCCACCAACATTGAAAGCTCCACCTCTTTAATGGGCACAGGAGGGTGCGAAGGGGGCGATACAGAAAGAGCTTAGACCGAGGGTAAAGCTACTTACACACAGATAATGAAATTATAGTTCATAATCGTTACAGGTCAATTTAATGATGGTTGTATCGATTCTATAGAGAGCGGAGAACAAGTCGGGGAAAGGCCATCAATAGCTTTATTCACTTTAAGGGATGGCTAATCTTTGATTTTACATTGTTGGTCAGAACATTGCACATTTCTCTGTTTGGACCAACCTCTATTTTTCAATATTCTGAAGAAAACATATGCAAAGGAAAACTCATGCAGCAACCGACTATCAGGCTCCTCCCCCAGTCAGTGTCCCTGACACTGCCTGTATCTCTTAGGCAAGAATATTTTAATGAAGGGGAGGACAGAAACGGGTGGCAGTAACTCAAAGAAAGGTGTAAGTTACTGTATGAGTATAGGGCCCCTTTAACAATGAACAATGTTAATAAGGAACTGTTATAATAAACATATTATTTACACAAAAGACTCCAGCAGTATTTTGTGTGATGTATAAATAGCCGGTCCTCCATTTCACCGCACCTGAGAGTATTTTTGAATAAAGGTTCGAGCAGCATATCCCTATATCTGTAATAAATATATTAATATAAACACAATTTACTTACAGCTTCTGTATACGCTTCGCTGTTTTGTTCTTCGTGAGCCTCTAATAATTTCTAGAAAATGAGTTAAAGAGAAACTATTTAAACTTTGCAATTATAAACACATTTACCCCACCCCTAGAATTCTATTTTTTGTATGGATTATATTTTTGGTCTCTAGTTGCCCTTTGTACAACAGCCCAATTCTCTATATATTGTGTGTTACATTGAAGGTTTGACCAAGCCTTCTGGGTAATTGTACTCCACCCAGAGTTAGGTCATGTGCTCATTTGAGCAAAGTACTTTAAACTAGAGAGTCAGCTTCAAGCATCCAGGCCACACAGGAGAAGCTGTCAGCTCATGTAGCCAAAAAGGCAAGTACCAGTAGGTTAGGACCCAGTTAAAGAAACAACCTTGACGTGGTGATTGGGCTTAAAATAATTTGGCCAACTTATTGAACTAATTGCTTTTATTTATCCAGGGTTTAGCAGACTGTTTGTAGTAGAACCTTATGGAGGTAGCCAATATCCAATTAGAATTGTGTGTGCACTAGAATTCTGTTTTTGTATTAACCCCACCTGTTATACTAAACCAATTACCAGCAGCGTCAATACGCAGGAAATATGAGTAGATTACAACTGCACGGTTAATATTAAGATTTAAAAAACTATTATGATTAAAATTAAATGTAAGAGGTAAACATAATAAAATTTCATAAGAATTTGATTTCTATCATTTCGCATTACTGACATCTACACTGAATAAAAGAATCAGATTTACGTATCTTATGTTACATTATTATATGTAATATAATATATTATTATAATATTACAGAACTAATCTATTGAGTGAATACACACATATGATATTTGTATATGTCCTGACTCCTGGGCATCTTTCAAGGCCCTATTATTTGAACTCACCTTTAATAGTTTACACTCTCTTGAGTCTGAAAATGCAGGGAACATTTCTTCATACTTCTCCAAAGCAAGCTTCAAAAGCAATAGCACAAATACACATTAACAGTCAATCTATAAAACTGCAAAGCTTAGAAAAACACATCCAATATGAATACACAATCCACATATCAGTGATTACTAACAAGTCAGTGGGTGAACTTGGACAAAGCCTCTAGACTTTCATTGTTATTTTACGTTCAGGATTGCATGCACTATGAGGAAGTGTACTGTATTCATTTCACACTACAAAGAGTTGTTTATGGTAATTTCTACACATCATATTAATGTAGGAAAGGACAGTGAGGGTTGTCAGGTTATAGTCAGATCACTAGGAACACAGTATATAATAATAATAATAAATCAGCCTACAACAGGATATGAATTTTACATGAAAATTACAGCCATTTTACTTATCTGTTATTCACTATTAAACTTCCTAGCAACAGTAGAGAAATTACAAATGGCTATTCTGGCTGTTTTTTTAAGGCCATCCTGCTCGAAATGGCCCAATACCTTAACCCTATTCCAGCTGGTCTGTTTATTTGCTAGTCTGTTCTTGCCAAGCAAGCTTCCTTTTAGAATGTTGTACTTAGTTTAGGTGTTTCAGGTGTTTTTTCTATGTAACTATACTATAATGATGCAGAGCCTTAACAAGCCAAGTTGATTTGGTGCAATGCACTAAAGGCCTAAAACATGGCAGTGTGTTTTTACTAAAGGGCTGCCATGGAAATTACTCAAACGCCTCCTCTCCCATAAATATGATTTGCATACTGAGACCTACGGGTAAGAGTTCCCCTACCTTGTGTATGTGATGTCACTCTACATTCTATACTATTGTATACCGAGACCTACGGGTAAGAGTTCCCCTACCTTGTGTATGTGATGTCACTCTACATTCTATACTATTGTATATCGAGACCTACGGGTAAGTTTTCCCCTACCTTGTGTATGTGATGTCACTCTACATTCTATACTATTGTATACCGAGACCTACAGGTAAGAGTTCCCCTACCTTGTGTATGTGATGTCACTCTACATTCTATACTATTTCTAGTTTGGAGAGGACAGATCACATGACAAAAGGAGTTACCTTGGCGTTCAGTTCATCCACAATGAAATGGCACAGCGCAGCCTTGAAGAAATATTCCTTTGCGCTGTACTTCAGTAAAGGATTATCCATTGTACTTGTACCGATCTAGGACCAAAGATGGCAAGGTCTGTTTTAGTCAAACTGCCTATTTCAATCAAATTAGTCTTCGGGGATACCATGTCCACATAGGATGCAAATTACTAACCTGCTCGTAAATCTCTATTGCTTTCTGATACTGCTCCAGTTGCGCAGCATAAGTAGCTACTTTCAGGAGACACTTATTGGCAGAGCTGAAATAAAGCAAGAGGGGAAAAGGTTTTATAGCAGAAAATAACAGAATATTTCTAAAATGATAAAGTAGTGCGGTTGAAGTCAACGCAGGAGAGAAGTCATTAGAGCATGCTCAATAAAGATTAATGCTGGTTAATACAGAAAAGGCCCCGCGGAGACTTAAAAAAACAAACACTGCCAACAAGCTAGTGAAAGGACGAAGTGTTATATTTCTAAACCTTTACAGCAATATAACTTCTCATGAGCTTTACCTAGAGATGTGATACAGGTTGATTTTAAAGGTATGACAGAAGGCCTTATTCAACGACAGTTGCCCTTTCTATGCATATGACCTCATAGGATATATACACCACAAAACCAGAGGATAGTATTAGATGGTGAACAATAAAAGCTTTGTATGTATAGTAACATGATTATGGACATGAACTAACAGTTATTTAAGTAAAAAAAAACTTGCCTGTTTGATTCTTCACCCTTGTAGTAATCTGCCGACTGCTCGTAATGTGCAATAGCCTACAGAGGGAAATGAATGGTCTGTAACTTATCACACATTATATATATATGGCAAACATGATTAATGGAATACAGAACCAGGAGCCGATTGAGAGATCTTTGTGGTTTGTTATATTTCTGCAGTTTGACTAGGCCCCACGATGTGTGTTGCAATCTTTTACTATCTGTTGCATTTTTCTAACACATATGATCACATGCGGTTTTTGGCCCGTTTCTATCCAGATTGCAAGATGACGCAAGTGAACACAAATCCATTGGCCAAACATTTTTATTTTTTAAAGTACCACAATTTATCTATAATCTTGTGAAACGCAAATGCAAAAACCAAAGTATACGAATGGACAGAAAAGCATGACAAAATTGCATATAAACCAAGGTGTGTTTTATGCGTTGTATCGGTGGGACCTGCCATAATTATCTTGTAGTGTAGTTATTCTTTCTAAACATGTTACGGAGTCCTGACGTTTGCCTGTGTACTGTCCATGCTTCACATTTCTAAAGCATTTTAATCATGGCCACCCCAAGCTGTAAATGGTCAGCCTGTGCAGTTCTAGAGGTAGAGGGGAGATTCTGTAGAATCTATGGACATATTGTTAGAAGATTCTGTACGATCATTGTGGATACCAACAATTCTTTATTTGTGATAGTTACTTGTATCATTGAAGAAACATTTACATGTAAATACTAAGGATCTTACCTTCTCAATATCAACAAGTTCTGTTTCATATATTTCTGCAATTGTAATATGATGTTTTGCAGCGATTGTAAATCTTCCCTGTTATAAAGAAACACAGTCGTTCATTCAAATACGAAGCATAACGAACAGGAAACAAGAATCTGCCATTAAACCAAACAGCCCAACCCAAAGAGGAAATCAATGCTTTTGATGTGTTTAATGCCAGTGTAACCACAATCCGTCTATTATATTAAAACATTTGGAATGTTTAATGAGATGGACATGAATAAACATTCTCCAAAATTCAAAATCAGTTTTAACATGGAAGGTATTTCTTACCATATCGGTGTAAATATCGATGGCGGCATTTAAACAGTTGATGGCCTCTGATGCGTTTGCGTTTAAGAAAGACAATGAGAACAATCTTAACAGCATTATTATTATTACTACCATGTTCAACCTTAGTGATAAGTCAAATGAACCCCACAAGATCAGGTCAACTGTGGCTTTTCCATAGGTTAATTGGTTATAGGTCATTCCCCATTACTACTAGAGGAAAGACACATTGGACATTCTTTAGTTGCTTTCTTGGATATGTCACATCCTGTTTACAAAGAGCACAACTATTTCTTCAACATTAGCATCATTTCGTGTTTGGCTTTTATGTATCATTGCAAGATAACCAAATAAAATCAGAAAAGGCTGATGGCAAATCTATTATGTAAACATATCTGATGAATGAAAAAGCAGCTTTAATATTATAGGAGTCTTCCATATTGTGTGTGGGCCTAAAAGTTTAGACAAAGTCCAAAATGGATATAACAGCAAATCCTTTGGTAAAAAGGACAAATAAAGAGATCTTGATTTTTGAAGAAAATGAGGTTCGCTATGATCAGTGAATATTTTAGCTCAGTTGCCACAACAAAACACCCATAATAGGATTTTTTGGGGTTAGTAACAGTGTAAAACTCCTGATTATAGCAGGGTCGCTGTGTAACTATTAGCGTCAATCGGAAATGTGTATAGCAACTACGTTTGCCACAGGTTATCGGCTTTCCAAACTGTAGGGCACGCTGGGATGACTTATCCATAGTAGTAATTGTATGCAATAAATAATGACAATGTGTATTTCAGTTTGTGTGTAAATTATACTGTAGTAAGTGTAGATAAAGCTACTTGCCATTCATTTTTAGGGGTCTTGCTATTAGCATTATTAGGATCTTCTGTTTACAAACTGTACAATACTCTTAAACAATTGAGCAAAATGTGTTTTGCCAAATGTTGGTCCCTGAAAGACCCATTATACAGCTACACACACGGGATTGGGCTAGTACAAGAAGATATTGACTTGGCTCCCAGGATAGTATAGAAGATAAAAAGCTTGTCTATATTAGCAACAGACCCAAAGTGACGTACACGGGATTTTTCTTTGATTAATCATTTTGAATAATATGATTGATTGACCAATGTCCACAATTCAATTCATGCACAAATCTGAGAAGTGTGAAAGGAGTTTTCTCTAACATATAGTTTTTTTGACCAATATTTGCAGGTCTATGATATGGAAAGGCTGATGCCAGATAGAAGTGTTTTCCTTGTTCCATATTTACAGGTAATTATAACAGAACAGAGACCCCCTACCTTGAGGATCTGCTTTCTTGTACGCATTGCCAGCATCTACAAAACTCGTTGCAGCATCGTGTTTGCTCTGGAGTTGCATATGTAGCTTGGCTGCTTGACAGAATGCATTTCCTGCAGCTAAATAGAGGTTTGAAAGATTGTAATGGTGAACATTTTGCTTTTCCAGGATTGGACACAGACGATAAAAAAATGCCAATGTTAAAACGTGAATCTATTCAGTGCTAGGGAGCTGTGTTTTTCTGCATGTTAATTAATCAACTGCCCTATATAGCCAAGGAGGTTACGCTAAAGGGACAGATGCACTTTACAAATCTTCCCTCACAACCAGGGAATGAGCTTTAAACCTTTCCTTTGGTTTTTTGAGTGATACTCTTCAGTTGTTAAACACATAGAGAATCTGTCCAACTATTTAGCAGGTGCTATAGTTAACATTACACAAATACGAGTAATATACAATTTACTGCTAACAGTGAATATTGTCAGCACACAATATCTCTGGTTTACCAGATACAACACAGAGTGGCTTGGCAAAGGCTTGGCCTTCACCGGATTTAAGGTTTAGTTCACTTTAGTTGCATCACTGCAAATTGACTATTGTATTATTTTAAGCCAATCGGCCTCCTTGTCCACTTCCTATATCCAACGCAATAGTGAGGAAGAGCTAAGCTGTGGGAACAATGCGCTGGACAGAAATTCCACATTACATATCCGCATTAGAACATTGGGTGTACCAGGGAAATACAGGGACAAGGCACTGTCACATTAGGGCCTTTTACAGTCATTTCACCTTCTTGAGGGCAGTGTTTTAACAGTTCAAACAAACCAGACAGCATGTACATACCACTCCAGTTTTTAGCCATCTTGAACATGTTTGCTGCTCTGGCATACATCTCACAAGCTTCTTCTACCTTTGTGTTTCCCCTGTAGAAAGAAATTCAGACAATGAATCCTTCCTATTTCTTAATGATCACACATCGTGGACCTATAGACCCACCCTTGGGATGAATTTATGGGCATCTCCACTGCGAAAATCAATTTTTGCTATTCAGTTTTATTGAAAAATGGGAGGTAAAGTAGCTGGGTTTTACCTTCTGTTCTTCAATAACAGGTTCAGGAGCCCGGACCAAAGTTACAGAACTTATTGGTTCTGATTGATTTGAAGGAATTGTCTCTAATTGGAAGGAGTTGGTTCTGATTAGTATGAAGGAAATGGTTCTGATTGATTTAAATAAATTGGATCTGATTGGTTTGAAGGAATAGGTTTTTGCAGATTCCCTCATGTCCGGTGGTGTGCCTCTGGATTGGAAAAAAGGCTGATGTTATTCCAATATTCAAAAAGGGTAGTCGTTCAACAGGACAGGATACCTCCCTCTACCCCTATAACAGGACAGGATACCTCCCTCTACCCTTATAACAGGACAGGATACCTCCCTCTACCCCTATAACAGGACATCTCTCTCTACCCTTATAACAGGCCAGGATACCTCCCTCTACCCCTATAACAGGACAGGATACCTCCCTCTACCCCTATAACAGGACAGGATACCTCCCTCTACCCCTATAACAGGACAGGGTACCTCCCTCTACCCCTATAACAGGACATCTCTCTCTACCCTTGTAACAGGCCAGGATACCTCCCTGTACCCCTATAACAGGACAGGATACCTCCCTCTAACCCTATAACAGGACAGGATACCTCCCTCTACCCCTATAACAGGGCACTGGGCTTTTACTCCCTAGGTTTGGTGTAGATACCCATTGAGACTGGGAGTTCATTTCATCAGAATAAAAGATTCCATCTTGTTATTAGAAAACGGTAACATTCTATTGGTTGTTTAATTCATTTACATTTATCTTGTCTACAGGTGGGTTGACACAGTGGAAGAGTAACAGAAGGTAATTAACATTATTTCACTCTGCTAGGAATCCAGCTTGGCAGTCATTTCATTTTTGTGGTTTCTATTGATACTTCTCATAGTATTACTGCCCCAGTTCGTTTCCTTTCCTCCTCAGTAGGCAAAATGTTTCAGCCTTTGTGGGCCTCTCAGCGACACTTTCCCTTTAAGAGCAGCCAAACCTCCTTTTCAACACATTTTCCTAGCCACATCTATCAATTCCTGATCAAAGTCGGTTCACCAGCAGAGTCTCAGGTCTCCCTGTATTTTATTAATTCCATGACACTGTGTGTAGTTTCCCTGACAATACACAGTGATCCTGGAGGGTTTGTAGATGGGGCAGCATCTGGAAGAGGAAGATAAACAGCTTAGTAGTGAGATACAGATTTAGTTACATTGCACAACTGGCAGCATTGGGGGATCATTACCCCATCACATTCCTGGTGTAGCTGTGATACAGTGGAACACACTGCTGTGTGCAGGGAGGGCAGGGGGAATTCTTAGGGGACAGTTACAAATCACTAATACCATCAGACGCCACCAGGGGCCCTGAATAAACAGCCTCTGCATGGGGCTCCGCTAGGGGCTAGACATCAATAAATGAGAAGTACGTTTAAATGATAAATAAACCTGAATGGGTTTCCCAGTTTCTAACTCACAGCTGTTATCTCTCAGGCCTGAAATCTGCAGCAACAATGATTTTGTGCAAATCTGGAGGTTTTAGGCTTAAGGAGTAAAGTCTGGCGCCCTATGCAGTTCCCATTCCCAATGGTAAATATCTGCACATTGCTGGGAAAGACAACAGCACAATACACACCATCACTTACAGTGCCCTTGTCTTCCTCCAGTGCAAAGGAGGAAGCAGTGAACATAAACCTTTTTCAGCACTATAACTTCTGACTGTCTACACTAAAAGAAATAAACCAGGGCTCATTTTGAAAGTTAGATAGCGGTGTGTCCAGGCACAAGCACTGATACAATTCTCTAGGCAGTGCCCAAACATACATCACATGCGCTCGGAAGCCGTGACCTTGGAGGAAGATATTCGTGGCACTAATGTGGTCTCTGTAAAGTACAATCATAGTAACATGGAGCGGGAAAATAGGTTTTTAAAATATTTTTGTGTTTTGAAGGGGCCGGATTTCTTTTTTGCAGCGTTTATACAAAGTGTCAGCCAATTGCCTTTACTACTGAACCTATTTTAAAGGTGAATTCATGTTAAAACAAATTGTCCACTCCTGCACAGCTGGAGTTTGTCTTCCCTTGTTCAACATGACTGGGTCTCATTTTCTATTTCAGGAGAAATCAGCAAGTCTCCCATTGGGCATCTGTTGGCACAGGGGGTACCGCCCCTTGGCATGCTGCCCAATGGAGTCACAGACCCAGCTTATTATAAAGCTAATGTGATCTAACCAGATCGGCAAAGGCTGCGTCCCCTCCCCCGTTAACTTCTTATTTCAGCAGAATTCGGCTGGTTTTATTTTCTCCTGAAATGGGAAATAAACCAGGAACATTTACCAGTTATCGGGAAGGGGAAACATATATGGACAATGCCGAGTTAGCGTAGGTTTGGCACTAATTTCGTGTTAGTAGTAGTAGCAATGGCTAAGTTGAGATTAGCTACTCTGGGGTATGGGGCAGCATTTCGGAATCCCCATCAGTGCTCAGACTCCATTTTCTCTTATATGAGATCCTCTCATATTTAAGCCTCCTTCCTGACTATCTGTCAGGGCAAGCATGCTCAGTAATCGCTATGAGGTGGCACTGGGAGGGTGAATTTCCCACCATGCAATTCTCACCATTCTAGTTAAAACTGCACACAGCAGAGGAGTTTATGATAATAAGGCACTTGATTGACAGCTGGAATGTAAGATGGTTCATATTGGATATCTAAAGAAATAGGGGACAGATAAACAAATAAATCGTACAGTGATAGTCGGGAATAATTATAGTTTCCAGACTTCGATTTTTCAGACGCACATTCAACCGATACCTACCAATGTCCCAGTTTTGCAAGGGTGCAATGTTTTGTGGTTATGAGCTCTAGCCTGGCCCTTGAATGGGTGTGGTTTTCATGGGTTGGACACCCCAGGGGCGGAGCTGGGAGGCCAGCAGTCGGGTGTGGACAGGCCCAGCCCATGTCCTGTTCTTGGACAGGATAGCTCCCAGGATGATGCAGTGCACGTGATCTCACTTCATGCTTGCTCTTATAAAAAAGTCTGGTCAGATAGAAGTGGGAGTGGTTAAAAGAGGGAGGGGCGATACTGAGCCAGAACAAAGTATTCGATTGAAGGCATGCAACAACACACACACCTTAGAGTCAAGGCTACTTTACTTTAATAAGAGGTGCAAAAATGTGCCAGTGCTGTTAATTTGCCCCAACCAATCAGATGTTACCCTTTTACTGGTCTACTACCGTTAGAACGTGTTTTATGACATCTGATTGGCTGAAGCAGATTTAAAGGGCATGTCCACCCCATTTACTAACTTTTGGGGTATATGTTCATATTTTCCACTGAACTTTCCCTTTAAGTTGATTGCTTACAAGGAACAAATCAGACACAGGGTGCCATTTATCCTACAGCCCTGAAAGCAACACAACGTCAATGTGGCAGCATTGTTGTGTTGTTGCGATTGTTGGTACACAGTGTAACTTTTCCTGACCCCATTAAACCAGTTTTACCTGCGACGTCCCTTAGAATTTAGCTCTACCATGTAAATGTATTGTCCGTCTGGCGATTTGCGTGCGAATTGCGGCACAGTGCGTGTCAATGTGGGTGGCCACATTTTTGAAATGAACGCAATCAACCTTTTTTTGCAAATCACATGGCAGTCTGATAGCGAACTATCATGCGGATCGCAGCTCAAACGGACGGTAACGCGCAGAAATCGTGTGCCGGAGAGCGTGCTCTTTTTACGCATGCTACCATCCGGCACAGCTTGGCATCAGCCAAGTGACATTCAGTTCAGTCTGGACTCCAACTCCCAGCATTCCCTGATGTTTAATAGCGTTCCAGGTACAGATGGTTTAGGGTGGGGAGTTTCTATATAAGATCACTGGGTGGGGAAATATTAGACATAATTCTGTCTGTCCTCCTTTGCCCCTGGTTCTGCAGTGGTGGGGCGGATAGATCAGAGATATCAGGGGGTCCGAGAAGGGTCTCTGCCTCTCCCCCCTTTAAAGCCAAACACACGTATTATCAGATGGTTCCATTGGAAGGAGGGTGCAGGCTGTACCGGTTTCAGCGTAGCCATACACTGGGTCTAATGAACTGGTACTTAACCTGGCATCATGGAGATGCCATATGGAAATCCAACTCCCCCCTAGGCACTGCTGGACTTGCCCGGGCCCTGGTTAGGGGCCCAGTGATGTTAGTGTTGGGTCTGATCTGTAATTTCCTCCTGGTTAGTGGAGACAGATAGAAATCTCCCTAGAAGTAGAGAGAGGAGGGAGGGGGGGTAGGGAAGGAGGAGACAGTAATAGAGACAGAGGGGAGGAGAGAGAGACAGAGGGATAGGGGGATGGGACAAGGTCTTTGTACAGAAGGAACGAGGCTTGTACTAAACCCCCAGCACTGATAGAGATACACGGTGTCTGTGGTCACTAGAGATACAGATGTATCGAGAGCATCACTGAGACCAGACCAGAGACACAGCCACCCACAGCAAGGACCAGCCCTGGTACAGCAGCATCTCTCAGGAGAGCAGGATGGATGCATCAGAGAGATTAAGGACCAGGCTGCTCCCTCTCAGCTGTCTGCTACTGCTGGGTGCACAGGTGAGGGGGTGTCGGGGTTCAGCCCACAATGGGGTGGGTGTGGGTCATTCAGAGCGGTCAGGAATACAGGGGCGGTGGTAAATAGGAAGGTACTTAGTGAAGACCCCCTTCTCCACTGTCAGGGGTCTATTTATTAGATAAGACAGTATTGAATAGTATGACAGGTATCCTCGCTCTGTCACAGGCCCTTCTGGCATTGAGGGGGTTAATACACTTGCCAGGGATTTAATACTGGAGCGTTCTATTGAGGTTGTAAATTATAGGGGGAGTATTTATAAGGACAGGGGTATTGGGGCGAAGGGGGATGGGAAGGTTTGGGGGTTTCGGATGGGGAATGAAGGTTCTTTTCATGTATTAATGTTGTTAGGATGAAAGAGCATTGGAAACATTGTACAGTAGGAAATATCCAGATAATGTTTGATTTAAATGGCACCACCTGATCCATAGCAACTGCACACAGCGTGTGTGTGTGCGACACTAACCAAACACGTAACAAAATAAATACGGAACCTGGTCCCAAGAGCTTGCAATCAAAAGTGACTTCTTTATCCCTCCCCATCTCAAGGCACGATAAAGGTTTCTATGGAAATTCCGATTGGTTACAGAATGTGACGCTATATATTAATGGCAATTTGTAATAAATACATCAGCGCTAGGGGGTGAGACGTGGGCCAGGGGGACGTGTTGGTCGATAAGGGAACGAGGGGTCATTCTTACGGTCACTAATCGCAGGCCCTCCTGGTACTAAAAGGGTTAATAGATTTGACAGGAAGGTTCCATTGAGAGAAGAATATACATTATACTAGAATAGGGACTGCATAGCTCAGCAGTGCTGTGTGTGTTATTAGTGTCACTTTCTATTTACATGAAAGTAATGTGGTCCAACCTGGACCACATTACTGTATAGGACAGTGCAGGATAAATGGGTTTCATACAAAACAGAGCAATGGCATGAAAGGTTGACCACAAGAGCTTGCAATCTAGGGAGTCACCAGCGGTGCTTCCAGCAGGGATAGGGTTAAACGATAGAGGGCCTGGAAGGTAAATTTGACCATTGGGTTAAATAAGGGCTTTATTGTATGCAGGTGTAGTGGTGGTGTATTGAGGTGGTATATGGTAGTGGTATATATTTGTGGTATATGGGAGTGGTTAATGGTAGTGGTATAGAGTGGTGGTATATGGGAGTGGTTAATGATAGTGGTATAGAGTGGTGGTATATGGGAGTGTGAGCAGGTGTAGTGGTGGTATATGGTAGTGGTATATAGTGGTGTATATGGTAGCGGTATATAGTAGTGTGAACAGGCGTACTGGTTTTACATAATAATGGTATATAGTAGTGGTTTATAGAAGTTGTACATTGTACTGGTTCTATATATAGTGGTGGCATATAGTAGTGGTATATGGAAGTGATATATAGTAGTGTTAAATTGCAGCGGTATATACTTGTGGTAAATGGAAGTGTTAGCAGGTGTAGTGGTGGTATATGTTAATGATATATAGTGGTGGTATATGTTAATGATATATAGTGGTGGTATCTGTTCCTGCTCTCTTGTGCTGGTTTCTGTTCCTCCTCTCTCGTGGTGGTCGCTGTTACTGCTCTCTCGTTGGGGTCTCTTTTCCTGCTCTCGCGTGGGGTTCTCTTTTGCCTTCTCTCTCGTGCTGGTCTTTTCCGCTCTATCTTGGTGGTATATGGTAATGATATATAGTGGTGGTATATCTTATTGATATAAA